>JANQAP020000034.1:6365059-6375492 GCA_026874005.2 Erythroxylum coriaceum | reverse complement strand
TTAGGAGTCTAGTCTACTTGACTATCACTAGACTAAACATATCATTTGCTATTAACTTAATGAGTCAGTATATCACTTCTCCAAGGCATTTACGTATGGTTGCTGTAAAGCGAATTATTAGCTATCTTTATGGTTCTCCTCATCGTGGTTTATTTTTTCTAGCTAGTTCTTTACTAAATTTGGTTGCTTACAGTGACGCTGATTGAGCGGGTTGTCTTGATACTCGCCACTCTACCACAGGATGATGTGTGTACTTGGGTAATGCTTTGATTTCTTGGAAATGTAAGAAATAAGAACGCATCTCTAAATCCTCAACTAAGGCAGAATATTGTGCCATGTTTGCCAATTGTTCGAAAGTTACTTAGTTACGTGGTCTTCTCTCTAAATTGGGGTGCCAACAATCTGATCCTACTCCTCTTCAAGCTAACAATACCAGTGCTATTCAGATTGTAGCAAATCCTGTGTATCATGAGCGTACAAAGCATATTGAGGTCGATTGTCATTCTATTCGAGAATCCTTTGACAATGGTTTAATTTCTCTTCCTCATATTTTTACACATCAACATATTGCTGATATACTTACCAATCCTCTACCTTCAGTTCGACATCAGTTTTTCTTTAACAAATTGATGTTTCACTAGCATCAATTTGAGGGGGATGTCAAATATAGCTGTCAAGATACGATTAATGCTGTTATTACTGTAAATGTGTACTTTCCTAGTATATGATACGCTGCAATTTAGGAATATTACTGGGAAGTTGATTTGTTGTAATTAAGGGATATAGTTTATTGTACAAATTACTACATAAATGGAAGGAAAGCTCAGAGGAAGGTGTAGAATTTTCACAAAAATCTTGTTATGTTATTCTTGCTTTGTTAATATTCAATTCCATTTTTCTCAATCTCTCAAGAATTTTGTTTCAGGTTTAAGAACCATCTCTTCAATTCGTCAAATTTTCTAATATTACCTTCCTTTTCTTGGGTTTTCTGATCTTAGGAAACACATAAAAAATTGTTCTTTTTATTGTCTATCTGAGTTTGCCTACTTTGACTTAACTTGTTGGCATAGTATAAGTTCAAAAGTTCTTGTTTTAGGGAATTATGTTGTTCAATTAGTGTCTTCTATTTCTGTGCCATTGGTAGTAGCGTTGGAAAAGCTACTTAAACACTTAGCCTAGTTTATTTTGATTTTATTTATTGGATTGCTTGGTTAAAGTTTTATAGTTGTTCATGATTTATTCTTGCCCTAGTTTCTGTTTACTCTGATAAGTGCAGTTAATACCATTATCAACTTATAAGAGCTTCTTTGTGGAATGAGTTCAAATTGGTTTGGTATCATTGAAGCCATTATTTTTTTTATTAAGTTTGATCAACATTGTATCATCTATTTAAGTGAAGAGAGTGAAGGAGACATGTTCTGTACTTTGTAGGAATGAATGTTGGATGGAGTCTTATTCATCTCATAAATTGCTGTAATTGTTTCATTGCTTCATTTGTGTGTGGGAATTAAACAGAAATTTTGACAACTTTACTGTCGAGAAAGTTTTGGGAAATTCAGGGGACTCTTCCAGTGAGCTAAGTTGGATGCAGCTTCTTTCTTTGTTTCTTGGTCCAATGAACTTCGAGATTGATATGTCAAAATTTTTGGAATATGACTAATTCCTTTTTTTTATATAGCAGAAAATGAGTGCTTGGTGAATTTTCTTAAAGAGATGCCTGGAATTGACAGCAAAAGGAGTCCTTTTCCACTCAAAACCTCCATCTTATTTATGATTCGTGACCTATTTATTTCAGCTCTTCAAAATATACGACAAAGTACATGTTTGTTATGCCCTCATGTAGCCCTTGGGTTTGCCTTGCCTATCAAATTTGCTCCTTTCTGATTAGTCACACTTGCTTTCAGATCACATACTTTTAACAAAATGGCCTTTCTTATTTTCCATTGGTGATGAAGGAATCTGTGTAAGGGCAATATATTTGTTATAATAATAAAGAAGAAAATGGAATTGGATATGAAAGTTCTTTAACTCAGGGAGACCAGTTTCATTTAAAATTGAAAACGATAAAGAAAATTGGCTGCAAGACTTGTAATTTTAGAAAGAAAGCTTATTTTTGTATATTTCATGTGTAAAACATTTTAAGTATTTACAACTATTTCAATTATTTATGTCAATCAATTAATTTAATTGTATTAGATGTTTTTATTTTTATTTTTATATTGAGAAATGAATTAAATTAAAATTTAATATTAAAAATTAATCTTATAATATGAATAATATGAAAAACACGATAATAAAATCAAACATATTTTTATTTTCAATTCTTCTTATCCATTATAAAAACTAAAAATTACAAAATTAAATTTACTTTTTAAAAGTTGAAGACTAATCAAAATAAGGTTGAAAGTGCCAATTTGACTTAAATGTGCTTATAAAAATATAAATTTAAATATTATCGTTATTTAAAATAAATTTGGATAAACATAAATTTTTTATTTAATTAGAGTATAGATTTATTTTCTCACTTGGCACAATAAAATTTTATTTTTAATTTTTATTTAATTTTTATCAACTCTAATTAATCTAATTGTATCTCAATAAATTTTATTTAAGCTAATTAACCTTAAATTCTCACTTCCTTAATTGTCATCGTCTGGCTCCGACATCAACCGCATGCGACAGCTCCACCGTGGAACTATCGACCACCATGAACTTTTGAATTATTCAAAATTAACGCCAAAGAGCAACAATGGCCGGGGACAGAAATATAGATTATTATATACCCTGAATCAATAAAATTAGAACAATATATTTCTTAATCTTTTAGCTTATTCCAAAGCCCACCAATCATCCTACTCATCTCCTTATCCTTCCCCGGGTGGAGGGGCTTCAATTTTGCATGCTACTCAGCAAAGAAGTAGCCGTTCCCGCTTCTATTATGTTTGGGATGAGCAAGATTCCTCTTTGACGTTGAATACCTGTCGTAGTTCGAGCGTCGCCGATGTTGTTGGCACCAAGACTAAAATGCTTTGATGCTTGGCATGATTGACTCTGTGGTGCCCTGTAAAAAACTCCTTGAACATCTTTAAAGCTCACAATGAAACTCACAAGATACTGACTCTTGAATGTTCCATCAATTACTGCTGTTACTGGAGAGCTAGGCTAGCTGAAGATGATGACCTTTCATGGTGTGGGGCGCGTTAAACGAGATGATTAGGAGCACCGGTGTTTAAGCTGAATTAGGTTAATTAGGATTTATTGAGATAAAATTAGGTTAATTAGAATTCAGTAAAAATTAAATATAATTAAAAATATATTTAACTATTTTTAAAAAATAAATTTTATTAAATTCAAACTAAATTTCAAATAAAAAATATTAATTTTATATTACGTTAATATTAAGATAATATATAATAAACAAATATTGATTATATTTAAATTTTTATTCAAATTATATTTTATTTTTAATATTTAAATTTATTTAATTGCTCTAAAATATCAAGATCTAACTTGTAATTTAGTAAAATTGTCATAGTTAAATTTATATTTAATTTTTGTTATTAAAATAATAAGTAAAGAATTGAGTAAAAAATATATTTTTTAATAATTAAGACGAATATTACATAACTAATATTTAATATTCTGTAGCTATCACATATTTTAAAAATAATTATATTTTACTATTTACCATGTTATTTATTTTCAATATTTACTAATTACTAGCCAAACTTTTATCTAAGATAGTTTTATTTAGACAGGAAAAAAAATACAGTTGAAGAGAAGGAAAGAAAACATAGGAAGGAATTGTTTATGGAAGAAGAAACAAGTTAGGATTATGAACTTTGTAAATTAAGATGTTTGTTTTCCATAATATATAGTAAAACAAGAATTTTTTTCTTCTATTTTTTGTATTTATAATATTTTTGGGCCGTGAGAATTAAAATTTTAAATTAAATATATAAATTATTATATCAGAGTTACATTCATGAATAAAATTTTTAATAGACAACATTAGTGAACTACTATTTTCTTTCAAAATTATGAAAACTAATGGATGCAATTGTAAAATATTTCTATTCATCTTGGATATATTTGAGTTAGTATAAGCTTTATTAAACAGCCAATTTTGTAATTTAACAAATAACGCCAATCCCAACCTCTCTGTGGATAGCAGATGGGTTTAGCTTATAAACTTGCTTATGTATCCCTTGGCTGGCATCTTACTACAATCCTCGTGGATTCCATGTACAATAATTTGAAGTGATATCTTCTATAAATTTTGTGTCAACATACGCAATGAAACTCAAAACTCAAGAGCATAAAGAGTGGAGCCAAGCCAAAGATACAATCTTTCTTTATTCTGTTGAGGGCACCGATACTCCAGCAATGAAAAGAATATTACAAAAGGATACTTAATAACTAAAATAAGTGTAGCCAAGAAGCTCTTAAGCCAATTTCTAGCTAACTTAGACAACTTTATTGTGGCCAAACTAAAACAAATATTTGGTGCATCCCACGGTCAACGTCATCATCAAAATGAAGAAGTTGGTGTGCGGGAATGAACTAGTATAGTATGATCACCAGTGAGGAAAGTAGCGTTCGATAAAAGGTCTCTTCTTAGGGGCTGCCCATGGCGCATTAATATGATAAGAAGCTGAAGGTGCTATGCTTGGTGGTTCCGACCAGCCCCATGAAGGTTTAACTGTGATAGCCAGCTTTTGGGCACCTTGCGCATAATGTTGTGCTACACCGCAAATGTACCATTTGTTTCCTGCTGTTTTCAGTATTATTGTGTCATTCCCTGTCTTTAAGGGTTGTGTTGCTGCTGGTTTTATGCAATTCTGGAATTCTGTTCCGTTCACTAGAATCACAGTGTGCTTGCCAACTGGATACTTGAATACTGCCACCCACCATTTACATGTAGTGGAAATAATTGAAACTTGGTATGGAAAGAAAGAAAGAATCTTGTTTGGTGATTTTTAACCAATACTTATATTGTTAATGCATTAAAAAGGAAGTTATTTACTTACTGAGTTTGTCTCCAACTCGGAAGTCCTTGCCCATTGACCAAGATTTGTAATCAAAGTTGATGGTCCAACCAATTTCATCCCCAACTACAAACTCTTTAGCTTTAGTCGTTACCCCAGCAATGGCAGCAATAGGGGCAAGTACCACAACGTATACACTTGGAGAAGCCATGAGTTAATGATCGTAAGAAATAAGCTCTTGTGATTGTATTTTGAAGGCTGTTTAGAACACAAAGGCACTACTACTACTTACTACAATCATGGTCTTCTAACACATATTTATAGAGTTTGTGGGGTTAATAGTTTGAGTGTTAATATTAAAATTGGTGAATTTAACGGCCAAGGACGACTGACAATTTCAGCCGAATACGGGGACAGCACGGGTCTACGGACAACACTAAGGTTTGGCGATCATTACAACCAAGAATAAATTAATATGACCTAACTTGGGCTTGTTTTATGGTAGATGAAATTTATTTCCTTCATGGGTGTTTGAATATATTCAGTACTTAGCTAAATAGTTGAAGAAATTCATCCTCACTTCCTAAATATCATTTCAACACTAATCATAACATCTCTCTAATTGGATGCGTTTTCCATAATTTTTTTATGTGCATGATTCATGGTTATTCCAATCTCATTATTCGCCCCTTGGGAGTGCTAAAAGGGAAATAATAGATATACAGCTTGGAAAGTACTTGTATGTGTAACCAATACATAGACTTCTCTTTATGGGTAGCACTTCAATCAATGTGTTACTACTGATCAAGTTTGTTGTAAATTATTGAAGAAGTTTAACTTTTTTTTCTTTTCCGTTTATACCATGCATTAAATTTTTATAATTAAAACTTTGCTATTGTTTGTATACTTTATATTGCATTTTTCAAAGTTACGAAAAGAAAGAAAATCTCGTAATGATGGAAGCTTCCATAGTTGCGTGTTCATGGTGTGATTAGTAACTACTAGTGACCAACTTGGCAAAAATTGGCGAAGCAGGCCAGCAACGGAGAAAAGCTAAAATCATAATTATCTCATATGGCTATTTGTGATTAGCTTCATGGAAGTTTGTTCCGCAAATGCAGATCCTTGTGGAATTTAAAATTTAAAGATAAAGAAGTACACACTTCTATGTTATTTTAAATTCCACTTCCATTCTTGTTAAGTTTGAAGTATGCTCCATTACGGACTAAATGTTTAAATTGGGGCCAAAATTTTCTGAGTTTGATCAGTTTAGAGCCAAACATTTTAATCTGCTCAATTAAGGTCTAAACGTTATCGAATCTTTTTAACGTTAAGCTATTTTGGAAGGAAATTTGGAAGTGTCATACACGCTCTGTTATGGAGCGGCCAGTTGGATTTTAGATGCCATGTAAAAAACACACATGGCTTACGTAAATTTTCAGAAAAGAAAAAAATAATTTCAAAACCCTAAATTTATTTCTAATCCTCAAATATTCACCCTCTCTCTCTCGGAACATCACACAACATCACTGTCGATCACTCCAATCCCTCTCGTCGATCTGCCTTCTAATAGTGTGAGCTTTCTCCTTAGAAGTGGTGAATGGGTGCTTTAGACCCCATCGTCAATGATGAAGATGTTTGGGTCTAAAGAGGGTAAGTAATTTTAATTTGTGGATTTTTTGAGATTTGAACAATGAGATTTGAGTGCATAGGTTTTGATGGGGAACTTCTTGTAGTTTGTATTCAGTGATTTACTCTGTACTGAAGATACTAAAACATAACTGAGTTTGAAATCTTCATACACATGAATAAAGAGTATAGAATTGATCTTCATACGGTGGTAAATACCATTTCACATTGTCCATTTACATACAATACATGTGCCCTTTTTGCTTCTTGTTCCCTCCCAAATTATCTTCTTGTTTATTAGTTTGGATAGCGTATTGGTGTTACTTATGTGGATAGTGAGTAACAACTCAGTTCATGATTGGATTTTGAACAGGTAGTGGAAGGTAGTGATATACTTGTATTCATTGAAGCCCTAAGTTGGTAATAACTCTTGCTTCCATCTATTTTTAATCCTTTGTTTCCTTTTAACTTCATAGTAAAACCATATGTTTACTTCAGGGTTTGCATTTCACCATTCTGACTTTGTCTCAAACATTAGTTGTGGAATTGGGAATTTTTGGTGTTTGAAAGGTTTACATTGCTCACTGTTTTCTATTTTTTACTAAAATCCTTCTCTCTCATTTCATCATTCTTCTTCCCCAAAAGCACTTTTTCCTTTTGCAATTTGTACTACATTTTCAAAGAAATCAGCTGGGAATACTTGAGAATGAGCTCAATTAGTAGTTCTTCAAAGTAATGAAGTCGATTAGAGGATTCAGTTTGTTGTTTTCTTAGTTGTAATAAAGGGTTTACTAGAAATTTTTTGAAATTTTCATCTTTGACAGTAGAGGAAGCATTTTAACCTTGATTCGAGGTCATACAAGCTGATTTCTTCAACTTACCCAATTGAATGTGTATCGCCGCAAAATCTCGACTTCATGAATGTTACTTTTTAGGTTATGAATAATGTATCCTTAGGTGAATAGTGACACCCAAGATCCAAAATGCATTTTATTTTATTTGGCATCAGATAATATTGTTCAAGGATAGCCCGATGATTAAATTAGAGCTCAAAACGAGCCACTGGTCAACTCTTGATCAAACCCTCAAAACGAACTTTGAGGGTTTGATCAAGAGTTGACCAGTGGTCAAGGTTTGACTCAAGAAAGGATGCCGAAAATATTAATGAAAATAAATGATATTAATTCAGGTCTTTATGTGAGATTGATATTTTTCTTATGGGTATTTTTATTAAGGAAAAGAAAGAATGGATTAAAAGACAAAGTTAATTTTGAAAAAAAGAATTGGAAAATTTTTAATGAGGGACCATATGACATTTTTTGTCAACTTCCTATTCTCTTCTTCTCCAAAACATTACCGAGAACACCTCCCTCCTTTCTTCTCCATTTTTCTTTCATCTCTTTCATTTTCAAGCAAACTTTCTTTAATTTCAACCCCCAAATCACCTATTAAATCCTAAGTCATCAACCTAGGGTCCCTAAACTCACCATATCAACAAAAAAATTTGGAAAAGATGAAGAAAAGGTATATGGGTGTTTTTGATGAATAGTACTCGAAAATTTATAAGGTGAGTTAATGGAGTTTTAATTATTTTTAGTACATGATTTTGGTGTAGTTGCATGCATTGATGAATAACATACATGAAATTGAATTTGTTACGAAATATTATGAAGAAAAAGAAGATGAATTGAAGGAGAGAGGGAAAGGGAAAGAGAAGGAATAAGGAATTGATGATGAAATTGAAGTTTATGAAAGTCTAATTTGAAGATTTGGACATCAATTTGGTATGTGTTCTTGCAATTCTACTTTTTCCTAAAAATTGTGTATTAGGAAATTTAGGGTTCTTAAGTAAAATTGGGAGTTTATGAAATTGCAGTTAAAAATATTTAATTGGTTGTTAAATGTAGTAGTATATGAGATTACTTGGGCTTTTGGACTAATAATTTGTTCCTCAATTGGCATACATTATGTTTGAATTGAGAAACTTGATATGCGTGTTATTTTTGACTAATTGGCGAGATAAATATGTCTTGAATGTTTTATAAATTAGATTAAAACCAATAACGGAAGAAAAAAAGACATTTACTTTGGCCGAATATGAAATAGCTTGAATTGGTTATTATGAGCTTTTATTATGAAATTTCAATGGAATTTCATTAGATTTGCCCCTAGTAAAATAGATAGGAATTGGAGGAATGTGATAAGGTTGGCATGCCAATTAGGAAGTTAACAGTATTGCGTTATGATATATGTTACCAGATTGTATGGCTCTGAGAGGTCGATTCTGGTGTAAGACATTTGATTTGTGATATGAACTGCATGGCTCCGAGGGCTCAGTTCCAATATGAATGTATATTAAAAAAATGGATCGTATGGTTATGAGAACCGATCTTGCATTTTAAAAATTTTGCTTATCTAGCTCAGTGATACAATTTCGTTGGATTTTACTTTGGGGAAATTATAGAAAGTAGATAAATGCATGATTAAAGAACTTCAAATGAAAGTAGTAATTGAATGTACAATTTATTGATCATTGTGTAATTAGATATGAATTATTAAAATAGATACATGCTTGTATTTCATAACTTGATTTTAAAATATTTATATGTGAAAAATATTATATATTATGCATGTTATGGTTGAATGAATTAAATTGAATGAGAAATGGAATTGCTTGAACATCACTAAGCCTATAGCTTAGCATATGAATTTTCTTTCTGCGAATAAGTTTTGAAGAGAATTAAAAGAAAGATGTGGTGGATCTACTACAAGACAAAAGTCACATAAAGGATCTCAAAAAATTTAGAGGTGGATGTACTACAAATTTTTATTTTGTTTTTGGTTATGACATGTACACATAAGGAAATGAGGATATTATTGGATTTTATTATGAATTATATATGAATAAATGAAAGTTATGTATGAAATCTGGTTTAGATGTGTTGAAATGTATTGGAGGATGGATAAATTTTTTTACGAAGTTTGGCATGGAGATGGATAGTTGAGTAACATGCATGAGAAGTGTATTGAAGTTTCTTGCAAGAGGTTTTAAGTAAATATAGAGGAAACTCTATCAAAATTTTATAAAGTGAATAGTAATTGCTAGAATAATGAGGTTTTAAATAGAAAAAATTGTATTTTAAAGTATTAGGTATTTAAGAATATGGTAACACTAGGTATACTGATTCCATTATCGAGAATGTGGTGTTACATTTAGTGGTATCAGAGCCATTAGATAGTTTTAGGGTCTATAATTAAGGAAACAAAGGAAAAGTGAATTGTGCACATGCCAAATGAAGGATTATATGAGAATATAATATGACTCTAACGTAGATCCACCCTTTCTTTATGTTATAGATTGAAGAATGGAATTAGGCACTCTGGGAGCCGTTGAGGGAGAAAAGGAAAGTCATGGCTTAGCTACAAATAGGAGCATGAAGGGATAGCCAGCATAGCCCGTATCACCAGTTGCCGGTCACCCAGTTCCAAACAAAGTGTTTTCCAAACTATGGTGGATTATATGAAACAACAGATGGTTGTTACTCCTCTTGTACAGCCACAACCACCTCTTCCATTACAAAATTTTGCATTGGAGAAAGCCAAGAGGTTGGGAGTGGAGGATTTTTTGAGAAAGTCATCAGTTATGTAACATCCCATTCTCATATTAAGGGTTAGGACCCGAAATTTCAGTACATATGAGCTCAAAGAGAGATAAAGGAAATGCATTTTCTTGCTCATGCATGCATAATGTTAGCATATATGCACGTGAATATTGAATCCTTGCACAAAAATAAGTGTACATGCATTCATTGACAA
>JANQAP020000034.1:6248912-6262497 GCA_026874005.2 Erythroxylum coriaceum | reverse complement strand
CACCCTCGCGGGGCACGAATTCGGGTATCACTGTCGATATCGGGTTCGGGTCCGGCGGGAGTGGGGTGTTACAAAAAGATTTGCTAATCTCCTTTGCAGTGTCTAAATGCAATTGAGCCTAAAAATCTATTTTGTGGCATACATATACAAATCTATTTTGAGCCTACAAGTTCATCATCTAGCATTCATAAACTTGAAAAAAAAAGAAAAAACTCTAAACGAAAAGAAAAAGTTATTCTGACTGAAATTGCATGTCATTGCATTCATTCATATAACAACATGTAAATGTCAACAAGATCTTTACATTAATAACAACTGCCTAACGACATTCAATAGATATCCAACCTATCAACCATTGTTTAATACACAAATATCACAAAATTGATGGATATAAGTATCATCCATTGTCCACTAGATAAAACACTAACAAACACAATTTTGTTTACATTTTCTCCTTTCCCTTTGAAGATGTAGTTTGACTTTCATAAATTGGATTCACATGCCCAGTAACAGTTATAGTAGGTACATAAATAGTAGAAAAATAAAAGTAAAAACAATTTGATGTGAAACTTTTATCTTTTGTTGGTCCATCATTATAGTCCAAGCAATTCCAGAGTCCAAGTAAGGTAAATCTTCTTGTAGTCTTTCAATGAACCGCTTCTAAGTGATAGTAATCTCATCTTCAACCATAGCCCAAGCAATAGGAAACATTTGATTGTTTCCATCTCTTCTCACAGCATATAGAAGTTCACCTTTAGTTATGGTCTTAAGCCAACATCCATCTAAGCTAAGATAATACCTGCACCTGTGCCTAAGCCTATGTTTAACAGCTTCTAAACATATGTACATTCTTTCAAAAAAAGGTGAAGATGTTGGAATTGACCGAGACATTATCATTTTAACTGTGTTACCTGGGTTGGTTTGCTTAATGACTTCAGCATAAGACTAAAGATTCCCAAACTCCTCTTTAATGTTGAGCACAATACTTTCTAATATTTTTTTCTTTGCACTTCTCACCATACTCATAGATACTTCAACACCAAAACAATCCTTAATATAAAATCCGATATCATTATTCTTAAAAAATGGCTCCCTTTTAAGCTTATCCATCAATAAGTCAGATAAGATGTTAATATTCATCTTAGTATTTGTAATAAGGACACTCATGACTGTAATAGAGTTTATAATATATATATATATATATATATACACACACTAAGGGTAGTTCTCTGTCATACATTTATCTTGGATAAATTTAGGCTTATTTTTGGTAAACATGACAACTCTCTTTGTTTTGATGAATAACAAACTAACTTCACGCTTAAATTGCAAATGATTAAGAAAAATCATCATTAATTCAATGTAAAGCTCAACAAAATTTTCATTATAAACAAGGAATTTTCTTTTTCTCCTAGTCGCATCATTTACCATATCATCTATATCACTAACAAGTTCCCCATAGTCATTGTTGTCATAATATATACGATCAATGTGAATTTTTATAAGATCAAATAACTTGTCTTCTACCACTTCTCGAATCTAATGGAACCTCTTTTGATTATGTTTTGCTCCAAAATGGTGAGCAACGTCATTGGCATAGTGGATAACACTCTAATTGTTATAGTGGTGTAGGAATTTCTGTTAGTTCAAACCTAACTCCTCAAGAAAATCTCTCATCTATATTATCTCTTTGCCAACTTTAATGATTGATATATACTCTGACTTAGTAGTCTGTAGAGCAACACACTTTTGTGACTTTGATTACTAAGATATAACTCCCCATATAAATGTTAATAAGCACTAAGAAGTATACTTGCTCAAATTCATATCCCCTGATGTATCAACTTCTGTGTAGCCATCTAACACAGGTAGTTTAAGACCAAAGCATAAACACAGTCTAAAAATGCCTTTAAGAAAACTAAGAATCCATTTCACTGTCGTCTAATGACATCTTCATAATTGGAGAGAAAATCTCATCAAACTTAGCATATTTCTTTTGGTCAAAGCCTTTTACAATAATCCTTACTTTGTGCCAAGATGGAGAGCCATCTTCTCCAGTCTTTAATTTGAGCACCTATTTATTCTTGAGTGCTCTTTTGTCCTTAGACAACTTTACCAATTTATAAGTATGGTTCTTATACAAAGACTTCATCTTTTCTTATATAGCATTGTGCCATCCCTTACTGTGAATATCTAGTATAGCTTTCTTACAGTTCTCTAGCTCTCCCTCATCACTCAATAGAGTATAGTCACTAGTTAGATATTTAGAAGAAGATTGTCTCTATCTAGTGGACTTCTTAAATTAAAGTTTTGATTGTGTAGTGGGCGCTTGTACTAGTGGGTCTTTATTTTTCATTATTACCATTATTATCATCATGACCATCTTCTTGTTGTTTTTTTTGGATAACATCTAGAAAAAGTGGATCTTGGTTAACTGTGAAAGGTAGAGAAGACTGTGGTTATTGTGGCTTCTTATAGCCTTTAACGGTCTTATCTTGAATAAATAAAACATCTCGACTTTTGACAACTTTTTTACCAACTGAATTCCACAATTTGTATCCAATTTCATCTTCTGAGTACCTAAGGAAGATATATGTGTTTGAATTACTATCAAACTTGGATCCCTCAGCTTTGGGAATGTGAATATATGTTAAACATTTAAAGACTCTCATATGCTTGTAAGAAACATCTCTATCGGTATACAATCTCTTTGTAACATCACCAATAATTATACTTGAAGGAGATTGATTGATGAGGTATGCCACTATTTGCATTGGCTTTGTTTAATAGGAATTTGATAGCTTCGTTTAAGAGAGCACACATCAAATTCTTTCTTTAATGGTTCTATTTACTCTCTTTGCTACCTCATTTAACTGAGGTGTCTTCTCAAGCTTGATGCCTTGGGCTTTGTATTATGCCTCAAATGGCTCATTTTATTCTCCATTTTATTAACTATAACATACTTGAGCTTCTGGCCTATTTTTCTCTCAAGTCTGGCTTGGAACTCTTTAAATGTCAATAATACCTATTTTTTAGTTTTCAACATAAAAATTCAAAATTTTCTAAATAATTCATTAATAAAAGTAACAAAATATAATGCACCGTATATGAGTTCACATTCATAACTAAAACATTTAGTATGCACAAGATCTAATAGATGTTTTCTTTTAGATGAGGGATGAGAACAAAATGATACCCTATGATGTTTTCCAACTAAACAATCAATATAAGTTGTACATCAAGCAAGAATTGTTTCTTAGTAAGGAATTTCATACCTCTTTCACTTACATGACCAAGTCTTTTGTTCCATAACTTATCAGAGGAATTACCAATCACATTGGCATCTCCTTAATACCACTTAGCTTGCATTATATATAAGGATTTCTACTTAGTTACTTGGGCCACTATTAAGCTCCCCTTTAAGAATTTCCAATTTTCTATTTGAATTTTCTGGAGAAGCCATCTTTATAAAGCACACATGCTGATAAATGGATTACTCTATGCCCACAATCTTAAATAAGCATCATTCTTCATTCTCATAAAGCCATAGTCACTACTATTATAGGATGAGAAGTACTCTCGATGGAAAGTGAGATGATATTAGGCACCTAAATTAACCACCAAAGCGTAATCATCACAAGTAAGTTTTAAGTAATCTTAGTCACTAATAAAAAACAATTATTCATAACTAATAGCAATTGTTATGGTGTTTTGTCATCTAATTGTTGTGGTATTTTGTCATCTAATTATTATGGTATTTTGTCATCTTTTTCTTTCTTCTCCTTAAACAAATCATTTTTTCTCTTTTCGTAATATTTTTGGATTTGGCCTGGCATGCCATAGTAGTGGCACATGATCTTACTTTTAGATTTCGATCTCCCCCTAAACTTGTCTCTATTGTGGGGTTTTCAACTCTTGTTTCTACCTCATGTTAGATTCTTGGGTTATATTAACCTCAGAGTGGTGGAAGGCACCTATCTCTTTTCTTCAAGTGTCTCCATTTAGTATACTAGCTTTGGCAATCTCTATTGTCAACTTGCTCCCTAGAGCAAAATTGTTAAACAACACAACAAGGGTGTCCTAATTTTCTGACAATAGGCAAAGTATTAGCAAAGCCTGTAACTCATCATTAAGAGACATTTTCATAGAAGACAATTGATTAATCAAGCTTTAAAAATCATTCAAACGTGCTAAGTTTCCTCATCAATGGTAATTTGTTCAAGCATTTTTTCTTTTAAACATGGCCTTGAGTTTCCCCCATAATTCAGAATCATTTGTGTCATTGGCAATATGATGGAGGACACTCATATCAACAAATTATCTAATTGTTCTAATGGCATTTGGGTTCAAAATTTTTCAATCACTTTCTAAAACATTGATTGGTATTGCTTGTTACAAAATTAGCTCATATAGATCTTGTATATGAAGAATGTATTCCATTTTGGTTTTTCACATGGAGTAATTCACAAAGTTTAAATAAATTATTCCATGCATATCGCTCTTATCTTCTTTCTTAACCAACATAACAATTTATACTAATTGTAAAACAAAGCTCTGATACCAATGTGTTGAGGAAAGGGACCACAATATATAAAAGTAACAATTAGAAGCATAAAACAACTACAATCTTTTGTTGGGTTATATTGGTAAATGGATAATTAATACCAATAAAGAATCAAAACAATAAAAGTGAAATAAAATCAGTCCACCGTACAAGGAGATATAAGAATTTACATGAAAAGCTTGGTGTAGAGAAAAAACTATGGGATCGTTTACAAATGGTACCAAAATTTTTATTAATCAACAAGAAATAAGTGGATACAATGAATTGTTCCTCCAAAGCTTAACTAAAGGCAAATAAAATTGTCAATGATGAACATTAATATAATAATTCTAAACAATTGCCATCTAAATAGGTCGCAAGTATAAATTTTGTATACAAAGAGATCTAGACAAGGAATACTAGCTTAGAGAGTTCAAAACGAAAATTTGATCAATGAATATGAAGAGGTAAATTTTAAGAATGACATACTAAATTTTACGCTAACGAGAAATTATTTGATCGTTTATTATATTTAGAGAAAATTCTCCTAAGCGTTTTTTCTTTCTTTTTTCTTCACTTTCTAGAATACTCTCTTCCCTGTTTGTTGTAACTTATAATTTGCCAAAAGATTTATGACCCCTTATATACATTTTTTCATTTCCATTTTATCCTTAATAAGATATTTTAAATAGAAATAAAGTGAATACTTCCAAATTCTTATCACATTAATATTATATAAAAGTAATTTAAAATGATATGTCAACTGTTCTTCCAAATAGGAAGGATTCACAATACTATCTTACGACAAGGTGAAAATCCTGAATTTCAAAGTCATTTTTATGTTATTTATTATACGTTCAGAGCAGTAATCGACGGTGTACACTACAGTCGAAGCTAAGTATCCCCAGCTTATGAGCTTTGTCAAATGTAATTCACTACACTCTTTAACATTGCTTTTCATAAATACTTTTACCATTACATATCGGAATTCCACTATGTCTGCACAATTCATGATAATTTTCTCTACACTTTTTCTTAAGGGATTACCTCAGACAAGCCAACTGCAGTTCAGACAGCTACGAAAAATCCTAATGAATTACAGAATTGATCTCAAAGGCATTTGGAAGTTATCAATAGTGGGCTTGGAATCAATCCATGGACCCTTAATTATATGCCATCAAAATGGCTACCGACAGTCTTTGGTCGTGTTCGTGGCTTGAATGCCTAACTTCTTTGTATTTGTTGGCCACTATCAACCATGAGCATAATAAACGTTAATACTATAGCATAAAGCCATAAATATTAGTAGACTACATTGGGTCATTATGTAGTTACTCACTGATTAAAATCTTTGTTTCACAATTTCCAACTAGTATTAGGCTTTTTGGGGAGCTGAGTCCAGATCTTTCAAATACTTTCCAGACTTTCTCTCCTGTCAGACTATGCAAACTTAAATAATATATCAATATATAATTCTTGTATACAATTTTAATGAATTAGATTATGTATAATTAATTACACGATGTAAAAATAAAAAGTACATGTTTTCTATATTATAAATTTTCGGAAATAATAAATTTATAATTTTCATATTTAATTTATAATAATAATCTTTTCTATTATATATGAAGGAAATTAAGTGTGGACTTGTAATTTTAAAAGATATGTCTAAATTAAAGTAATTTTTAAACTTTTATTGACAGACTTTATTACATAATAAATAGAGAAATTAATATAAATCATTATACTGCATATATATATATATATATATATATATATATCAAATATCATATGTCCTTAAAAATTAAAATTATATATATCATTTATATTTACGTATATACTTTAATTATAATATCACTAAATATACCACTTTATAATATTTTTTAACCTTCCAATCACTTAATATTGATAGTTATTCAATGAGATTACAATATCTATATGTCTTAAGGATAAGATATCTATGTAATAAATACATGAATTATCACTTGTCAAATTTCTAAAATGTTAACTCTACTTCAGTTATATATATACAGACTTTTAATTTATCGTCAATTATCATGAAAATTACGGAATTGACATTAAGTCTATCTTATTTACATAGGTTTTGTGGGTAAAACGATAAAAATATAAACTTTAGAATATTGTATGGTCTTTAATTATCCTTATCATGAATGACACTCACTCTTTTACTTTACGTAGAATTCTCTTTTTACATGAGAAACCAAAACAAATTGCAGTCAACGAGTATTTTGAGAGCAAATGATTGACAAGCATCTTAATGCTGGGAGATATATATATATATATATATATATTCCGCCTATAAGAAAACAGCGAGATCAATCACCAAGACACTGTATTTGAAACCATAGAAACAATGTTGTTACTATAAAAGAAAAACATATTGAATTAGTCCATTGTCGTATTTAGCATTGAAAATGCAATTCCATTGGTTGTTGGCTCATTCGTCTACACCAAGACGCAAACAAGAATAGACAGCTGGACATGGCCTCACGTGGATATACCGTATAAAAGACATTTGTGGAAAAAAGAAGAAAGCCCTTTAGACAGCTGGACATGGAACCACGTGGATATACCGTATAAAATACATTTGTGAAAAAAAAGAAGAAAGCAAAACAATAGCCCAATAAAGATCCTATTCAGCATTCTAAGTGACAGTTCTATAATGTCATGCCTTGTTGCATAGTTGACCAAGACAAAAGAATAACATTCAACCATTTGGTCTTATCTTTGGCTGTCACTTTTACCCCTTTTACCCTTCTCATCTACGTCTTAGAACAAGATTTCTCATTACCACACAGTGGAGTCAAGCTGTCGCATTCAATGTAACTTATCACACTACCAATTACATTTCATGTTTCATTTCACGGACACTTGCGCTAAATTTTACGGATTTGCTTTTATTTATTATAAGAAGTAATACATTATCTGTTGCTTGTGTTAGGGATGAATAATCGTTTACTTGTGTTTTAGGCGTCTTGTCTTTTCTTCCCGTGAACCGTGCTGCCTCCTTTCTACCCACAAAACGCAATGTAACTTAGCTTCTTCGCCGTGTGTAGTTATAGCCAACGAATTCCCTTATCGTACAATGATTATTCGAATTAATATAATTTACATCCAATCCCGTTTGTCCAATTTACAACAGCCAACGGGAAAAGGACACTAGTGAAACATTTGACATTTCGTAATTCATATGTCTAAGGAAGGGTAAAATAGACAATCGGGAACAAACCCAAGGGCATTTAACGCCGCCTCATATTCTTCTCTTTTAAGTACAGTTCCCGTCAGCTCCCTGCTTCCTTTTTCCTGTAATGCCCTTTACTCTATCCCTGATAAAACTCCTCTCTTTCTGCCTCCATTTTGCTTCCAAAATAACTCTAAAATGCTGGTGACTGAGGTTAGTACGGTTTGATACTTTTAGGAAAAATATATTCGTGAATTCATGTTTAAAATTTAAGATTTATTTATTTTTTATATACTTTTTTTTTTGAAGTCGAGAACGGTTCAAGTGAGTCATGTATCAGATCTAGCCAGCGAAAGAGAAATTCACGAGTTTTTCTCTTTTTCTGGAGAAATCGAACATATTCAGATCCTACGGTGCGTTTGATTTTTTTCTGTTCGCTTACGTTTATGCATGTTACTTTAGCTGTGAAATTGCTATGTAATGGGCTTGCTGTTTGTTTGGCTGCCAAGAAACTGCGAATAAATTCAGGAAGTGCTGGATCTTGTGTTGCATTTCTATGTTTTGTTTTGGTAGCTGCATTTGGATCCTACCAGGATTTATTTTTTTCCTTTAAAACTAGTAGTAATTGTTCCTCTTTTTTTGGTATCTTTCGGGAAACGTTAAGTTGAATATTCTTTTTCCAGTTTTCGCTAGTTAAGTGCAGAAAAGGGAGGGAGGAACTGAAGTTAAAATGTAATTTTTGGATAAAGGGAAAATGAAGTTGGAGTTTTAATTTTATATTAGCTATGTTATGATGCTGATACATTTTTCATTGACGTTTTATGCGTTGTTGCAGGGATGGGCAATCTAACATTGCATTTGTTACGTTCAAAGATCCTAGAGCGTTGGAGATTGCCTTGTTGTTATCAGTGAGTTTGCATTTCATTTTTTTTTTCCCTTTTGGTTCTTTCTTACGTTATTTGTCGTCTACTTGAAACTTTTTGCAATCCTGAAAATAAGTTTGGGTTGTGCTTTTTGGTTTGTTGAATGTACTATAAGCGAATTCTAAATATCTTATGTTTTAGCTCCAAGCTTAAGCAATTGTTGGGTTTATCTTTAACTGTATACCTTCCTTCAGCCACCCACTTTCCTTTCTCTGTTGTCTATCATAGATTAGCAGCTTGACTTTTTTTCTTTCTTCATATATCTTTTCTTATTTAATGAATATCTTGTAAAACTTCTTTTGGGGTGTGTTTGAAGTTTGAAATAAAGGATGACAAACTTTATTACGTTGCATTTTCTTGCAATCTAGCTGAACTGGATTTCAGATACCTGTGATTTTTTTTTGGTAGGGGTAAAATGTTTAATAACACTTGAATAAGAACATATTGTAAATCTTGGAGGTCCACATTTAGAAGCAGTCTCTTGTATTGGTGCGTCGTCAAAGGATTATTGAATTTTTAAGCTACAGTTATTTGTTTGTATTGGATATTATCAATAATTATGCATGTCAAAACTGTAGAAGTTAAACGTGTATGGATATTTTGCAGGGAGCTACAATAGTAGACCAGATAGTTAGTATAATTCCTGCAGAAAATTACGTAATGAAGTGCGAGCTGCAAGTAAGTTATGAAATGTTTCTGCAGTTTCCTCCTGGCAAATAATCTTTATCTAATATTGATATTATCATTTGTAATTTATGCAGGACGTTAGGAGAGAGGACAATGCAGTATCTGTCACAAATGCTGATACCTTTTCACCAAATGATGAGGTAGCCAAAAACACCATTGCTAATCAATCTTTTTCTACATTTAATGTTCTCTTGACCTGTACAATCCATGGTATTCATTAACCCAAATTATGCAAAAAGTATTTGTACTAAGGTTTTTTCTTTTTTTTTACTCTATCCCTGATAAAACTTCTCTTTCTGCCTCCATTTTTCTTCCAAAATAACACTAAAATGCAAATGACTGAGGTTAGTACAGTTTGATACTTTTAGGAAAAAGATGTTCTTGAATTCATGTTTAAAATTTAAGATTTATTTATTTTTTCTATACTTTTTTTTGAACGGTTCAAGTGAGACATCTATCAGATCTAGCCAGCGAAAGAGAGATTCACGAGTATCTGTACTAAGTTCATAGTGTTTTTCAAGGAATCTAGCAGACTTGACAAAATTCTGAAAATATTCCCATTTCCTGCTGCTATATGCATGAACCAAAAACTTGGGCAGTCACTAGAGGAGATTTGGGAGAAGATATTCATAGCTATTATTTTTGTGAATGCATAAACAATCTGTTCCATTATTGTCTGCAAGTAAAAATAAAGGCCTCTACCAATATATCTTGACTCCTTCAGTAACTCTAGTGATGCTGGATTCATTGCATCGCTTCTCAAATTTATAACCTCAGACTTACGGTTTGACTGTAATCTTTATTTTTGCAGGTTAAGACTAGCCCACCCCAGAGTGGAAGAATTTATGTAAATAGAGCACAAGAGGTGGTTACAACTGTGCTGGCAAAAGGTTCCGCCATTCGCCAAGATGCAGTGAACAAGGCCAAGGCATTTGATGCGAAACATCGCTTAACTGCTAGCGCATCTGCTAAAGTAATGTCCTTTGACAGCCGAGTTGGCTTGTCAGAGAAATTAACAATTGGAATTTCAGCTGTGAACGAGAAAGTGAAGACTGTTGATCAAAGATTTCATGTTTCTGATAAAACTATGGCAGCAATAGTTGCAGCAGAGAAGAAAATAAATGACACAGGATCGGCTGTTAAATCTAGCAGGTTGAATCTGTTTTATGAGATTGATCTTTTGCTTTTTTGTTGCAGCATCATTTAAGTTCAGTAATCTTACTTTGACCTTTAATCTCAGGAACTTTTATGTGCATTCATCCTTTTGCATTTCTGTTTGATTCAAGTGATGAATCTTTAAGCGATACAGGCTTTGGAAAACTTTGTTTTTATGTTCAGTATGTTAAAGACTTGGTACAACAGTCAATCAATTTATGACATTCCTGGAGATGTCAATGTTTTACCTATTATAGTTGGGACTAGGAATAGTTGTAAGAACCAAAAATACAAATCTTGTACTTTTCAGGTCTAAATTACTGTCTGATTACTTAGTTGATTTGCATAGGAGAGCCTTTTGGAGTACGCTTAACATCAACAGTTGTCAACTGCCAACTGCTGTTGATTTATAAAATACACCTGTCCAACTCGTAGTTGGAGCTGGGATTTATTTTGAGTCCAAACTGCTTTTAAGAAACATTTTTATGATCTAGTCACCAAGGCTTCCTATTTGATTCGTCTTATGGGATTTTGTTTTGGGAGTGTATTTTACTTGTTGCTGACAGGTTTAAGCATCTTTAAATGTTTGCTTTCTAGATCTATGTCCTAAAATTGGATACAAGCATATTTCTTGAGAAGTACAATGAAGTGATGTGATATTTAGCAATTTATCTAATTTTCTATCTAGTTTTTCCTTCACTAGTTGCTTGAAACTGAAAATATCTTCATTTACATTTTGACGATTCTCTTTAACGGTTGCTGATTGCTGATTTGACATTACTTCCAATGCAAAGGGAAGTATATGAAGTGATGAATTGCTTTGTTCCTTGACAGATATGTGACTGCTGGAACAGCTTGGCTCAATGGTGCCTTTAGTAAAGTTGCAAGGGCTGGGCAGGTTGCGGGTATGAAAACAAAGGAAAAGTTCAGTTTGGCTGTTTCAAACCTGACATCGAAGGTATGTTTTTCTGGTTGCACTAATGCTATGATATGTTTGTTTATGAGAAATAGATAGTTTCTCTCGGTCTGATTATATGTTTGATGCATATGGAAATTGAAAACTCATCTTGGATGATTAAATCCTAAATGAACCTTTGAGGCTTTTATGAGGCCGATGATTATTTCGAACCCTCATCCTACAATTTTTTGGCATACAGTTACACTAACCCTGCAACCCTTATTATCATTACTGTTGTTATTGATAGCATTTGTAAATATCTATCATTTTTTTGATACGCAAATTTTCTTTTTATAGTGCCAACATAGACTTGACCAAAGTCAATTAGGCTAAAAGATTTTGATGCTAAATTTGCTAATTGAATAATTCTGACTTCATTTGTTGACTCAGGAACCTCCAATTGCTGTATAAGTCAGAAATTGGTTTCTTCTAAAGTTGCATTCATCACATCATTTATGATGAACTTACTGATCCAACCGCAGTTCTTCCAGCGACAGAATTTGTAGAAAGGGATGTAGAGTTTCGAGTCCTAGGCTTAGATAATATTGTATCCTACTCCTTGTATTCTCTGTATGCACCTGCAGTTTGATATCATCAATCTATATCAATTTCACATGTGTCTAGTATTCAATATTCTTTCGATTTTGGTTATTATGCAAGCGTCTGCTCCCTTGTAATTTTGTGGACTGCAACATTGATTTCAAATGGGAATGAAAAATTGCTTTCTGATGATGTAATATTTCCTGCCTCCTTAACATGCCAATTTTGCACTAATATATATTATCATCTAAGAAGCAGATTTAAATTGTTGATTTGTGGAATTTTTTCATTTGACAGGCATATATCTAATGTCAATATGATTGGCATTGGCAATTACTTGGATTGAATTCAACGTTGAATAATGGGGAATTGTTGAAATTGACTGTTTATGATTGAGAGGGTATGAGCCATCGGTTCGGCTCCAGTGGTAGAGAAGGATTGTTTGACGATTTATGTAGGCTTAGTCCATGCGAGAACTCTATATACCCCAAGAAAAATCGTAAATGTCTTGAAAGTTTTGTCACTTCCAGTTCTCTATTTCCATGCGAAGATTCTTGCTTGGATCGATGCCATACGCCCAATTTCATGAACCAAAACGTATCGTCCCCTGGCTTGGCTTCCAGCATCTAAGCACGCCTCATTCACGTTTTTGCTTATTTTGGTAGGAGTAACATGTTGCATAGAACATGGAATGTGCTTGTCTCGTTCTACCTGCAATGCCTATTGCCGTCCTTGGGCCACCGCTTGGTTGATTGCTTTGACGATCACTTTCGCGTGGTTATTGTGTTCATGTCCTTGCGACAAGTCTAGTAGACAGTGTCTCGTTTTCCAGAAAAGGTAGGGACAGTATAGACTCCTTACTTCCTCTCGCTAATTGCATGAATAGTTGAACGTATAGATTATAGACGACCTCATTGTATATTCAGTCTCTTAATCCTTGGAGTAGTTAATTTCCTCTTATTAGATGCATCTTGACAATGTCAATATCATGCTGACTGTTACAAAAGTTTTCCAGAAACTAAACTTATACAGAAATCACGCCTACTTTTTGCATGATAATTTCACTTAGGTCTGTTTAAGTAAGACTCAGCCTTTTTACGTGCTTATTGAACGATAAAATCTTGTTTTTGGACGTCTCACAATCCTTGAAGTGTTTAACTCACACACTTGCAAGAATACTACAAAAATCCTAAAGTATTAAAGACAACAATAAATATACAAGAGTTACGGTAAAAGTTAACCTTTATTACTTTTCCAAAAGTATATAAAGAATTGCTCTCTCTTTCTCTCTCTCAATGTGTTCCCTTCTCACCTATCTCTATTCTCTAATAGGAAGACTTAAATAAGCTATTTATAGCAATGTTTTAAAAACTTGACCAAACATCAAACCGGTCGAAAGAAAGGTTTAATATTTAGAGGTTCAACCGGTAGTGAACTACTATAAAAACGGTAAAACTTATAAGAATAAGTAAAAATAAAATATTTTATTGAAATAAAAAAACACCAATGTCTATTATTATATAATGAACTAATAATAAATAAATATGATTCTAATATAAAACTTAAAATAACAATAA
>JANQAP020000034.1:6084284-6099804 GCA_026874005.2 Erythroxylum coriaceum | reverse complement strand
GGAAAATAACTACTTAGTTCAACAAATTCACCCAAACCTATCAACCAAGGAATCAACCCACGAAAGCATCCACAACACCCTCTCATATATCCTCTGTCCCATGACCAAGCTTGAGAAATCAGGCCACCCGCTACCATCATTATGAAAACTAGGAAAGAATGCATCTGCTTCCACAGAAATGATAAGAGCATCCCAAATTAACCTCTGAGCTTGCATCCTCGGATCTACGGGTGAGGGATGAGGTTCTTTGTCAGTCTCAGTAATCCAACCATACGACCCTTCTTTTTCATGTAGATAGATGGGACTATATGGGGGTGGAGGAAGGGGCCTAGGCCGGGGACCTGCCATTTTCCACTCCTCTTTAACTTCTTCCTAACTTTTGGCAGGAGATGCTTGGAAAGGATATTCAGGGATATGACTTTCGGGACCAATCAAGTCAGATAAGTCTTTATACAATAATGTACGATCCAACAAGTTCTCAAACATTGCATGAAGAGGGATGAGGACACGTTGACCACCAAAGGTTTCAGAACCAGCCATACAGATAATGGTTCTAGGAGAATATCACATTGCTCTAAGGAGAAGTCCAACCTGCTAAGAATTTGTGGAGCATAAATGCATCTCGTTAGTACTTTCCAAGTCAATCTGAAATCAAATGAAATCTTGGCAATGATCTTGGTCGAAGCATGACTCATGATCAAGTATGCCAAAATTAGTTCATTCTCTGCACTATATCTAAAATTTGAAAACGCAGAAGTTGAATTTGATTCTCTTATTTATCTCGTCTCACCGGCATTTCCTAAAGTAATATGATTCTTTTGACGATGGTCCCAAAACTTCATTATAAAGTTGCCGTCCTGCAGATCATATATGGTTGTCAAATTATATATTCACTTTCCATTATTTTACGTTAGCTGCCTTTAAGGCCTACTACTCTTTTCATCTGTCTCCATCCAAACACATCATACATGTCTAAAAAACTGCTTCATCTTCCATTTTGTTTGTTGATGAAGCATCACAGAAGGATAAGCTTATATTATGATTCCCATTATTAAAGTCCTTGGATCTACACCCAATATCAAATATTGATCTATAAAAGAATTAAGTCCACATGAACGTGTAACTGAAAGTTAAACCATGAGCTCACTTCTTCGGGCATAAGAGGACATGAAACATTCTCTCCCCATAGATGAGAGTCTACAGTCAACTCCTTATCAAGGATCCCCTGCTTGATCATTTTCGCCCTTCGGTGGTGTATGAGTTCAGTGTGAAGATTCTAAAAATAATAAATAAGTTAAAAAGAAATTTCAGAAATAAAGGTTTTTCATTTTTAATTATAATTCGACAATTCATAACTAGCAGTTAGACCTCTATTCAGAAGTTCCAACTACCGAACTTGCTGATCGTCATCAATTACTGAGGAAAATCTTATAGATGCTGTCAGAAAAAACATACAAGCTTAAGCTATTAAAAGAGGCTCCAGCGGGGTTGCATATTTAAGACTCCCCTTCACTAAGGAGAAGGTCCAGAACCAAGGGTAGCATCATTTGAACTTTAGAATTCCTAGTTATAAAGGGTGCAATACCATGTCAAGAAATATTCGATCCCAAAGCTCAAGTTATTAGATAGTAATGATTCGATTACTTTAAAAACATTTTGATGCAACTCAAACTAGGACAAACTTAAACATAATTCTAGAAAACTGTAAACTAGAGAGTGCTTCAGCAAACATGCCTAGAAAACTCTCCACAACCATGATGAGCTAATATGTCTCTGACGAAGCCATGATGAAGTACAAGGAAAGGACGCCCAAATGATCTTAACCTGTAGAAAGGGACAAAAAAGCAACTGATTTAAGAAATGCAATCAACTACTTCAGTGCTAGTGAAGTTACAACTTGAGGCGTAAGAGATGTCATCTACCCACTTGATCCAGAGTCACAGCCAATAGATGCTCACAGAATATCATTTCCAATCTAAGGTCCCACAAAAACCAGCAAGTACGACAAAGAATTGATTATCCTACTTTACCTTATACTCTGCAGTTTGCAGTCAATCTTCAAATAATATTTTTCACGAATTTTATACCTTTTAACCATCTCAAGGCCACGCATCTGAATTTCTTTGCGAAACTGGAGAGCATGAAATTCAGACATGCTAGGAGGAAGAATAGACTGAGACAAAAATGAGAATCCAGTAAGAAAAATCACGACATTCACACAACTTTCAAGCCAAAATTGACCATGCATAACCTGACAGTTACTGATTTTTACACCAAATACAGTAGAAGGCAACAAACTCAAGAGAAAGACTTGATGGATAGAAGACGGGTGTTTCGTACACATCTCATTCCATGAAGTCATAAAGGAGCTACTCGTCATGTAGAGCAGAGTTGATCATATAGAGAATTTCACAGCATTTAATAGCACACTCAGTGATAAGAACAAATAAGTGCATCTCTCTCCAATAGTTATGCTCACAGCCAATCAATTTTCATATTTGATAGTGCAAAGGATTTTTTAATGACATCTTGAAGGGGATGAGGTCCTAGATTTGATCAACAAAATATGGCAATATCAGATTGTTCTCCTCAGCAACAAAGGGGTGCTAAATAGAAGTATTGAACAGGATTTTGGCCCTTAGCTTCATCAAGACCTAACTGATAATGAAATGGAGAAAATATGAAGATTCAAAGAACTATCCAAACAATTCCCTAGCTTCCCATACCAGTGCTGGAAATGTTTAAACAGAAGACAATGATGAAGCAAATATAGGCTCGTGCTGCTTCATTAATGATGAGTGACAGAATAAGCAAACTCCCTGAAGTAGTTCAATTCGCCACTTTAATCAAATATTTATAATATCCATTTCAATCTGCTAGCAGTAGAATAGTCATTACACCATACAAGAGTGTAATGCAGTAAAGCAATAGTACATGATTGCAATAAGAAACAACCATAATTGTCACAGTACAACAATAAGTTAATTTTGGGTGACAATTGTAGTGAAGAATATAGTACCAGCTCAAAAATGTGAAATCTTTAAGATGTAGTTCCATCAATAAAATAACAAAAGAACCTTTACTATTATATCGATCATGTATACTCTATTTGTGCATTAGATTTGATTTCTAGAGGAACTTTTTTTTCCTTCTTTTTCTTTTTATTTTTATTCAGTAAAAACTGAAAATAAGATCTAAGATATTGAATTACCTGAAGGCATCCTCCATTTTCAAGAATTAGTCCAATAACAATGGACTTCTTTAGCACTGGCAGAACTTCTTTAACATAAACGCTTGGATAAGCAGAAATCCCAGGCTTGAATACGGGTAACTTTTTTCTTTTCCTAGCTTCCTTCAAGTGTTCAGGAAGGTTTTTGACAATGATGACATCATTTCTAAGTGATGCTATGAGGTGCTCCTCATCATATAGATAGGAAAAAGTATTGAATTTCTGACTGCAGAGTTTAAAGTAAAAAAATACATGAAAAGAAAAGAAAATTGGTATTGACTGATATAGAAAGTCGCAGAAAATCAAACTAATAGAAGAAATTAACAATGATACCTAATGCCTTTTGATCATACGCTTTCTTAAATCTCCGGAATGACAAGAGTAGCATTTAGAAGCCTGGATATGGTGACAAGATCACAGATCTAGAAAATTAATCAAAATGTTACGAACCCCCTCTAGGAATTATATAAGTTGACTGTAATACAACTAATGACACTCACCAAAGATCTTATATTGGCAAAGCCACCAAAACTTTTTGCATAAATATAGCCATTACTCTTCATGTTTGGAGCTGTTAAATATTTAAGCAAAAGAAGATCATGATATTCAGTTAAAGTTCATAACAAACAAAATTAAAAATTTACAGCAACCCAAAAAAGTTACAACTTCAAAGATTTATTCTTTAAATTTGGAGCTTTTAAACATTTAAGAAAAAATATATATAGTGTTCAGTTAAAGTTCAAAAACAACAATACAATATAACAGAACCAAGAGACTAGTAGTAAAAGGATTCTAGAGATAATTTGATGCAAAAGACAATTTCAAAGCAACAAGACTACCTGGAAGAGTGTGTTAACGAGAACATACTTACACTATGAACCCCCACAATCACTGGAGTTCCTTAAACTGACAGACGTTTAACTTTAAGATATATCATCCCTAAATATTAAAACAAAAATAGAAAAAGCGCCCCGTTCCAAAGTGCACCAAAGCCATGACGATTAGAAATGGTTGATCCAAGGTTATAATAGTTCAAAGAAACCGCCACATCCAATGAAATGGCGCAGACAATTATCGTCAGTAATCAAGTCCACTCCGAATCACAGCCACCAAAAGTCAACTATTTCTCCGCACCAATTGAGATTAAAATTGATACAAATGCTAACATCTCACTGAAGCAAACCCAAATATAATCTCTAAAATCAACAGCATACCAGAGACCAAAATTATTTAGCTAAAACTGTTACCTGGATAGTGATTCCTTGAATTGGCATAAGGCTGTAGCGACTCTAAAGCCTTTACAGGCTCCCACAGTTTTTTCTAACTCGCTGCAAAAAATACCAAAACCTGTTTCATTGGAAAACATTAAAAAAAACGCCAAAAAAATCTGTAAATGCAAATCCACATGAAGAGCGCAAACAAATCCACAAACAGAAACGGATCAAAACCGGACCTCGGGGACTATTTTGGAGAGGAAAGGCGAATCGGACTCCGGAGGCGTCATTGCACGAAACCTCACCGTATAGGCGGAGGATATGTTTGTCAAACAGAGGTGAGTCAGTAAAGATCCTGTTGACACTATCATCACCAATAAAATGATGAATTTTATGTTGGATTTTAGTACCATCTTCATTCATAACAAACAACCAAGGTACAGAACTCAAGAAAGATGAAACTTTCCCAGAAACGGGAGAGAAATAATGTAAACATAGATAAAGGATCAATCTTTACAACGAAGGAGCTTCAAAGTCAACAGTAACTAACTGACGAGCTCAAACTTTACAACCAAGTACTGAACAGTAATGAACTGACGAGAGCTCAAAACTGAGATATTTAGTGTATCGAGGTTTGAATATAAGAGAAACAGGTGGGGAGCAATACGATATTGTTGCGCAACGGATAGAGGGAGAGTAGTGCGTGAGTTGGAAAATCTTTTATACTGTAGACACCAAATTTTATAATGTAATCATGGTGGTTGAGTGAAGGATTACGGAGATGGTCAACAAAAGAATCGTGAGTAACAGATCCAGAATCGAAATCCGATTCCAAACAAGAGTAAGAAAATGAGAGATGGAGCAGAGAAAACAGACAGAGTGGCGTTGGGGTAACAATAGCAGTTATAGGGCAATAGCAAGGTTGAGACTGCATATCCTCTGTATAATATTACTATTCTTTATTATTTTGTCAAATTAAAATACGTCATAATTTTTGCCTAAATTTTTAAGCCACCGGTTATTCATAATTGTCACAGACGTAATTTAAATGTAACGCTTATGACAAAAATAAAAAAATTCACAGGCATGGCTTAAAGTGCCATATTGTCACGCTTGTGACTGTTTTTATTTTTCTTTTTTATTATTTTAATTTTAATTATATTAGTATTGGTTTAATAAAAATTAAATTAATTTTTAATTTTAATTAAGTCACGCCTTAGACACAAATTCATTTTTTTTTTATTTTTTAAATAAAATTTATAAGATAAAAATTTTAAATTTTAAAATTGATTAATTTATAAAAATTATTTAATTAATTTATAAACTATAAAAAATATTAAATTAAATTTAAAATTTTGATTAATTTTATTATTATTATATTAGCCCGCATGCATATTAATGTAATATTAAACATGTTATATAATAAATTGTTTTTCTCTTGTGAAATACAAATAAATTATACAATATATTATATATGTGAAATAATTTATTTTTATTTTAACAACTTATTTTAATTGATTAATTTAATAAAATTGTTTAATTAATTTATAAATTATAGAATTTTATACATAAATACTAAACAACTAATTTTACTAAACATTTTTAGTAAACAGTTAATGATATCCACTGATCAAATCAACTGATATAATCAGCTATTAGCTATTGTTGAAGTTTCTATAGTCAATACACAGGCTATAACTTCCGTCGTGCTTTGGAACTGATGCCCCAACGCGTTTATGGCCTGATGTAGCTTGTGTCAATAAGATCCTTGAGCTGCCATCTTAATTTTGATAGTTCGAAATCATTTTATATAGCAAAAATGTTGGCAGGCTATTAGCCCTAGCTCGATCTAGTGGTCAACTGCCTATCTAGGGGTAGAGTGAGTAATGGGGTAACGCAAGAGCTGGGGATAGGTTATTAAAGAATAGCAGGCAGCTAAAGTTCTAAGTCAAAAGCAGATTCTAGTCTCACTCGAGGAGCAGACAATTCACTGCCCAATGGATCGATCGAGCAAGTGTTCAACGAGTTTGCAAACATTATGCTGGAGCAGTTGCCAAAGACACTTCCACCTAGATAAGTGGTAGACTACCGAATCGAGCTGGAGCCGGTAGCCTGCTAGCATTTTCATCATATAGAATGATTCCGAACTATCGAAACTAAGAAAACAGCTCAAGGATCTTATTGACGCAGGCTATATCAGGCCATCAAAGCATTAGGGCATCGATTCCAAAACACGACGGAAGTCATAGCCTGTGCATTGATTATAAAAACCTAAACAACAGCTGATAGCTGATTCTATCAGTTGATTTGACCAGTGAATAATATCAGTTGTTTATTAAAGATATTTAGTAAATTAGTTGTATATTAAAGATGCTTAGTAAAATTAGATGTTTAGTGTTTATGTATAAAATTCTATAATTTATAAATTAATTAAAAAAATTTAGTAAATTAATCAATTAAAATAAGTTGTTAAATTCAAAATAAATTATTCCAAATATATTATATATTTTATTTGAATTTTACAAGCATTCTCTGTAAAAAAAATTTATCATACAAGATATTTAATATTGCATTAATATGCATACGGGCTAATACCTAATATAATAATAATAAAAAAATTAATTAATTTTTTAAATTTAATTTAATATTTTTCTGTAGTTTATAAATAAATTAATCAATTTTAATAAATTAGTCAACTTTTTAAATTTAAATTTTATCTTATAAATTTTATTTAAAAATTAAAATTAAAATAATTAAAAAAAGAAAGAATTTGTGTCACGAGCGTGACTTAATTTAAATTGTCACGCCTATGACACAAATTTATTATTATTTTTTGTTTTTTAATTATTTTAACTTTTATACAATTAATAGTTTCATAATTAAAATTAAAATTAAAATTTAATTTATAAATTAATTAAACAATTTTAATAAATTAATCAATTTTTAAAATTAAATTTTTTATATTAAAATTTTTATTTAAAAAATAAAAATGAAAAAATGAAAAATGTGACATAAACCATGTTTTTATTTTTATCATTTTAATTTTAATTTATTTATAAAGTTAATAATACCATAATTAAAATTAAAATTTAATTTAATTTTTATTAAACTAATATTAGTATAATTAAAATTAAAATGATAAAAATAAAAAATAAAAAAACTGAAAGGCGTGACTTAAGTATGACTGTGATATAGTTATATTTAAGTGACAAGTCACTTAAAATATAAGCAAAAATTACTATATTTTATTAATTGAACAAGTTAAAGAGAGTAAGAGTAGAGAGAGAACTTGTACTCGCAAAGGTTCTTTTAAAAGAAACTACAATACTGTACGATGCAGACAGAAAGCTGAGCATGTCTGCATTGTATCTTTTACATAAGGTATCAGGTCAATATTTATTTCCTTTAGTTATTTTCACCAACAAGATACTGCAGAAGAATGTACAAAAGAATGGATAAAAGCTAATAATAAATAGTGGGGTGCAATCTACTTCGCAACTATTATGTTCCCTCCTTCCATCTTCCAAAAATTGAGGTAAAATAACTCCGGGCCCAGAATCATTTTTAAGTCTTTCTGAAGTTGAGAAGTCAGACCGTACGTTAACATAGTCAACCGTTTGGCAGTTGAGAAGTCAAAGACATAAAAGTAAACTTTGAAGCTCGATCCTACTAAGTTCAACAACACCTGAGGCAATGCATGGTCTGATGTTCTTGTTGGCTTTCTTATGTGTAGCAGTTTTCGCTAGCCTAGCTAGAATGAAGAAACATAACCGACCAATTAGTTGCACACAAGAATAGCTAGCTCTAGTTCGCATAAATCAAGTTGACCCTTTTAACTGGGAGCTAGCTAGCAAGTGTTTAGTACTACCTCTATATTCGATTTGTGATGAACCTTAAGGGCAGATGCGACACAGATAACCACGCTGAAAAGGAAGGGTAGGTCAATCTAAGAAGTCATAACCTCAGTTAGAAAGTTTGGTTAATAAGCATCTAAGTCTGACAAAAATCCAACTCCAAGTACCGTCTTTCGGCTTTACAGTCTTAAATAAGATTCTTTCCTCCTAGTTTTCAGGGCACACTTGATCTCCTACACGTTTGCACTACTATGGCTCCACAGCCGATCGCCGTTTGCCTGCTACATCTTCATCCACTGTTTCAGTGCTCTCAGGTCAGTTTGCCGGGACTTGCATAAGCACCTAGTAGTACTCATTTATTGTTCTTATTTATCTGTTCTCTGCTGAGTTTTGGGAAATGGAGATTCAGTTATTTCTTATAAAGTTTTAACTTTCAAGGGGTGATCAATCCATGGCTACAGTTTATAGTTAGACTGCTAAATCTTTCAATTAAGTTCCTTCGTTGAATTTTCAATCATTGAGCAGCATGAACACATGGTAGAATCTATATCACCGAATTGTTCTGTCTTCCAACTGACTCGCGAGTACAAAACTTGCTATATAGTTCAACTTCGGAGCAACTCCGAACAGCTAACAACCGATTGGGCAGTTCAGTGATAGATGATATTTAAAAACTTAATAAATTCTTTGAACTTTTTTATGTTGAAAAAGACACAATTCAATACTATGACCATAGAATGTATGACTGTTTAAGTTAACAGATGACACAGAAGTTGCTGCACTAAGTACAGTACTAACTGTTGCAGCAATTATATATGTCAGTAAAAAGAAAAGTGTAAAATGGGTAGGTAGATAGGAGGGTGATAGTACTTACAGGTGAAGAGGCGTTGTGAGTTAGCTCTAGAATGGGTTTTCCCATATAATTGGATGCAAACATGTGTGGTATATGTAGGTGTGGGATGAGGTGTGGTATATGTAGTTGTGGACCAACGTTGCATGAGTTTCACCCATGAGTCAAGATCTATGGCGTGACCTTTACCTAATTAATTACATCTTCCCTTTCAGACAATCGGGGTAAGCTTTCGGTTTTAAGTAAATTAAAGCTTGTTCCAGTAAACTAAAACTGCATTGCACGAGATTAGGTTTTAAAATTAATTATATCTTATCAGGACATGTACTAGAATCAGGAAAGTTTTAATAGGTTTATGCAATGGACGGTAGTACCAACAAGAGTTGACATGATAAGTTTAGTACTCCCAAGAAATAGAATCCTCACCAACCACTTAAAAATTCATTTGGCCATATCATCCACCTACCCACTTCTCATTATCATCTTGTCACCTACTGCACATTTATGATCTCTCAACTACGTAGCTTAAACCATAAAGTGCTTTTAATATGTTTTGCTGCAAAACTTTTTGCGAAGTTTGGAATGATTTTGGCGGAATTCAGACTAAAACACCTACAGATTCTCTAATATATGATCAGTTGCGCTCTCCATTTTGGAAACTATAAAAGTCAAAAATATGTGTCAAAAGACATGGGGTGTCGGGAGTCTTAGTCAAGTCTCATAAGCAATTTAATATAACTCGCATATTCTTAGGACTTCCTTGCACAAATTCCTATAAGGACTGGACTTGATTGAGGTTCCGGAAATTAGCCGAGTAGGACAAAAGGAACTCCAAGCTCACAAACTTGGAGGCTCTGAGTCTGAGGTGTCACATGACACGATCCTGTTTTTCATATTTAAGGAATAAAAATATTTATATAATTTTCTTTCTTGTATTAATTTTCTCCCACTTTAAGTTTTCAACCCTACTATTTAATTGCCTAAATTTGAAAAGGTTTACTTTATAATCTTTCATTTATGTTTTCATTGTTCATCAAGGATTTTATTTTTGAATTACTCTATAAAATTATCTTTATTTCTTAATTAATTGCGTATTTATCAATAATCATTTTAGTTAAAATAAATGGGTGGAAAACTCAAATTTACAACTAGGAAGTCAAACGGAAAAATACGAAGCCTCCTCAGTACGAACTTTTTGTCTGCCACAAATTGTCGCATTCTCCCTTACTTAGCTAAGATGGTTCTTGGAACTTACGCCTGAAGACCAAAGTAGCACATTGCATTTCACCAATTCGTAACCACACTCCTATATATGACCCTCACTTCCACCTAATAGTAGCACATTGCATCCCAAGTTGGCTACTTAACTTTCTCCAAATTATCAACCATTGTGTGCATTGCTAGCTTGGACTTCATTCACCGATCAGTGATGGTATCAAGCATGTATAGTTTGATTGTCCTTTCCATAATTTAGTTGGCACAAGATCGTCCATTACTCAGAAAAAGGATTATGCACAGATAAGTTTGGAGATGCAGAGAGTACGTAATGGTTCTTGCCTATATGTATGGCTTTTTTGTTCATTGATAGGGTAACCATTCTCTTTCCGGAAACATAATCGGACGAGAATTTGAATCTATAACTTCTTAATCTTCAGAAGGAATTGCAGCTATACTAGTCTACAACTTCCATATGGAGTAGATGACCACCATATGTTTTCTCTCTTCCCGTGTTGTAATGAGAAATTAGAGGGTACGTACTGACCTGTTTTGACAAACTTCCTCTTCCGGATAGTCAGAATGACTGCTAAAAACAAAAAGGCATTTATTTGATCGTAGATGTTCTTTGGAGATGGTACTACCTAGTTGTACATGTAGAAAAGAAAATGAAGAAAACAGAACTTAAATAAAAAGTGAAGAAAATCTAATAAAACTAGGTGTCTCCATGCATCTTCGAGCCTCGGAATTGTAGTAATATACGTACGTATAACGCCATGCTTTCGGGTTTGATCGAGTTTGTCATCTTAATACTTGGGAAAATAGTTGGTAGACATCCTTAGTATTAGAAACATTGGATAGATTGAATGTCAACTAATGAGAAGAGATTTTTTATATAATTAAATGTTTACCTAAAATAATGTGACTTTATAGTGACAATTGATCATGCAAGGGAAAACGTCCGTCAATAATAATGTGAATTAGAAAAGTTTACGTCAAGTGAATTTCATTTAGTACTTACCTCCTCATCAAGATGTTGTACTAAAGTGCGATTCACATGTGCAGATATATAATCAAACTAAAGGCTTAGCTTCAGAAAATCAAAGCTTCTTCCAAGATATAACACCTTCATGGTGCTCAACTAAATAGAGGTAAGACTTTTTCTACTATATTTTGGGTTGGTACCAAAAGCTTCAGTAAGAATGCTAGTATTTCTGTTATTATTTCAAAAGAGTATTTTCTCTTTCGATAATCTGCCATTAAATATTATTGCAACTGAGTAATGAGCACAAGCAAAGCAACGGTTGAGATCATTTTATCTCATGAATATGATATAATTGCCTATTCCTTTTAGGGATTAATTTAAACATTAATCTATAGATGATTGAACTTGAAAATTCCTTTTTAACTATCAGCAACATAAATACTTTTTTTAAAACAGTCTTTTTGTTAATTAAAAATAAAGTTACATATTATTGGACTTCTTCATATTTCGATTATCAACAAGTTTTGTATTAAATTATGTTGTTGTTAAGCAACACAAACACTTGTAATTCTTGTTTGCTCATTATGAGACACGGAGGAACACTTAGATAAGCAAGTTTATCGAGCACTATTATGTGGTAATGTGATAGAGAAAAGATAGGATTAATTAAGGTGACTGAAATTCGTTCATGTCTGGATAAGCAAGTATATCGAACACTATTATGTAGTAATGTGATAAAGAAAAGATAGGATTAATTCAGATGACTGAAATTCGTTCATGTATAAGGCATATGCCGATCATGTATTTGATTGCCTTATCTAAATAAATCGAGTATGACCATTAAACTCTTTTTATGACTACGGTTGGCAGTATTACAGCGTGACATATCTCTATCTATAGCAGAACTATATCCATTGTCCAGCATTATGCATCAAGTTATATTCTAACTGCTGAAACTGGTCACACTTGCTTGAGTAGCCGATCTATTGATTCTAGTGAGTGGTTAATTCTTTAGAAACTAGTGCTACTAAGAGAATCTCTCTATATTCTAATAAATTACAACGAAAAATGACCTCAATAACATAGTTGTGGTGACTCTTGCAATACTTATCGAAGATTATGCGACAATATCATCTACACCCATATGTAAAACCTTGTTTTGAGCCTATGAAGCATCCTCTATTTCAAAATTTTGGTCTAATTTGGACACATTTTAGGCAAATATCCCTCCAAAACTCAAGAGGGAGATGAACCTTGTTTTTAAATGTTAAGGGGATCCAATCACTACGACCTATATATTGGTGTATAAATATCTTGATTTAATATGTCAATAGAACAAAAAAGCCGGTGAAAATATGCGTCAATGTTGGTGTGCATGTTTGTGTTAGAGGCAGTCATAATTTCTTTAATTAGGTCTTCGTATACATTAATTGTATATAAGGAAACAACAAAATAAAATATGCAGTCCACATATATCCAGTTCATGCATGAGGAGGCGCCTTCTAATTAAACAGACATCATGCCTCCTAAGTTTCCCAAAGCAAGAATGCTATATACCTATAATTGAGAAGCAAACATCCATAAAAACACACCATAACACAAACGTTCTAGCACTAAATTTAGCTTGCCAAATCTGATGCTCCTTATGCCACTTACGTGCAGGATCAAGCGGGATGATTAGTTAAAGCACCATCAACATCACCTATGGTTGCTATTGAAGACATGATATCAGCATCCCAATTAGTGCCCATAGGTTGAATTGATTGCATAATCATACTGGTTTGCTGCTGCTGTTGGTTCCCAAAAAAGTTTTCATTGACCAGAGAATCCAGAAAAGAAGAGAATGTATCATCATTTCCACTTCCTAAGCAAGCTTCATCATTGCTAGGTCCATGGCATCCTTGTAACCCCATGAAAAGTGCATCACAGTTTGACCAATTCTCCTGACTATTATGAACAACCTGATTCTGATGGTCGTTTGAAGCCATCTTGAAATTTTCACTGACTTTGGTGGCTATAACCCTATAAGTTTTGCTAGGTTCTTCAGACTGAGAAGTAGGGTTTGAGGTTTGATTAGGATCATGAGCAACCTGAGTGCAACTACTATTAAGGTTCAAAGGTTTGTGAGTCCTTGGATCTATTCCTTGACTAATGAGCTTCTTGCTGAGATGGGTATTCCAGTAGTTCTTGATCTCATTGTCTGTGCGCCCTGGAATCCTTCCAGCTATCAGAGACCACCTGTAAATGAGTATATATACATGTAACTCTTATGACTTCGATCCCAATAAGGAAACAAACCCCTGAAATAGATGATGTTAGTAGACAATCATCAATTACAGGTGTACTTTCTTTCTTGTAAACTGAAGTTCAAATCCCATATCCGTGAGTATAAAATCCACCCTACTCTATCTATATCTATGAGAGGAACGCAAGATAGAAAGCCAAGAACCATAAATTCTCGACACTCAAAAAAGCCCTAAAAAGCTTTCTTTGAAACTTCAAATTAATTGGAAGTTCCTAATACATGACCAAGTATCCCACGATTACATGTAGCGTACGTGGATTGCGCATCCGAGTAAAGAAAGAACCCTAAAGTTCTGCGGTGAACGGAATTAGACTTGATCCCCCAAAACAACTTCATAATTATATTTGAACTTAGCATAGTGAAAGCAATATTATAAAGAGAAAACAGTCCTGCATATATGCATCGACGAATCGATCTTAATTAGACCCTTAATCCTTCACCTAAATAATGGTCAGAAACCTTTACTTGTCATGAGCAACAAATAATTAATGGCCCACCTGTTACCAAGCAACCTATGAAGCCTAAGAATGAGATCTTCCTCATCAGGATCAATACGCCCTCTCTTAACACAAGGTCTGAGATAGTTCACCCATCGAAGGCGACAGCTCTTACCGCACCGGAGCAGCCCTGCCCTCTTTGGCACAGTACGCCACCGTCCCTCGCCTTCCTTCTTGATGAAGTTAGCAAGAAGCTCATCCTCCTCCCGCGTCCATGGCCCTCTCTTTATCCCAACTTTGCTACAGCATGGTGTAATAGTACTTGTCTTGCTTGCTGCTGGGTTCTTCATGGATTCGTCTTCCTCTACTGAATTGTTAACTGATTTTATTCCCTTTGCTTGTCTGAAGAAATTAAATGAACGTAATATTTTACATATATGTGAAATTAGGTTTGATGGAGATGGAAGAGAGAGGCTGTCGTTATATAGAGATGAAAGAAGAGACGTAAAGTCGAAGAGAGGGACAAAGGTGGAAATATGGGGACAGACCACAGACACTGTGTGGAGAGGGTATTATCTACGTTGGAAGCTTTTCGTTGTGTGCCCAGTAAATTTGGAGCATATCTTTAGTTAAGTTTTACTCTTCTTCGTTTGCTTACTTGTTGAAATTCAAATTTTGGTAGATGTTGACACAGATGAATTTTTGAAATATTCATGTTTTTTTGGGTCTTCACCCTAAGAATACTTTCTGGTGTTGAGAGTGAGCGTGATTTAGTGAATAAAACCTTGTAAAAGAATAGTGTTTATATAATTTAAGTTATTTTATTTCCACTAAAATTTAAAACTTAATGATTAAAACTAGCACCCGATATTTTGAAAACTAAATCGAGTAAGACAACAAGTTTAAGGTTTAAAAGGTTCAACCGTTATTATACCATTACAAAACTTGCTAAAGATTAAATAAAATTAAATATCTTAAAATATAATTGAAACAGATTGTATTAATTACTTATCGAATAATTTAAAGTTTAATTAAAAAAGAATATTAAATAAAAATTTATTTATTTATTTTAGTTTATTAGAATTTATTAATTTACAAAAATTGACAGATTAATTAATAAATTGATCAGTTTTTAACAACAAAAGTGATTAAAGTAGATTGAACTGAAAAGTTAAAAATCGACTAAAAAGTTGAAAGATTCAAAACTTTTACAATTGAACCGATAAAACCAGTTAAATTTTTTAATCGCTGCTGTCAACTTATAAAAATTTTAAGTAGTACACAAATACATAGTTCTACAAATTAAATGCAAAATAAAGATGTTTATGGTATCTTTCATTTAAAAACTTTGTGCAATAGGTGATAAACCACTCAATTTATAAATTAAAATGACAAAGATTATTTAATTAGTCTCCTTAAATATCATGTTCG
>JANQAP020000034.1:5955404-5965525 GCA_026874005.2 Erythroxylum coriaceum | reverse complement strand
ATAGTATAGCCTAGCTATTGAAAAAGTATTGTGATAATTTTACAACAGTTTTCTTCTCCAAGAATGATAATTATTCCAAAGGTGTTAAACATATAGAATTGAAATACTTTGTCATTAAGGAGGTCCAAAAATGTAGTGTCAATAGAGCATATTAGCATTGATTTTATGTTAGCTGACCCTTACGCATTAATGACTGTATTATTTATTAATTTTCCATTTTCTACATCATATATTTGATTGTTGAAAAAAAATGACTGAATGGGCCCTTTTTAAAAATGGGGCATTTATGTTAAATTTCATTATGTACTTCTCACCTGTAATCGTAAAAGAGCTAGCATAGCGGTACATGGAAGAGAGAATATTGAACCAATAATATATGATTGCCATGATCTTTATTTTTCTTATACTTGATTATAATTATTGATGATATTAATGTATGTGAATGGTGACTATTGTACATTATGATTGTTTGAATTATTGATCCAATAAACCATATAAAGTCAAGCGAGAAAATGCTAGAAATTGGCCCTCTAAAGAACTCATACGTTAAAAGATAGTTAAGAAATTTAATAATTTATTAAAGAGTCTTTTAGCTATTGTGATGAGAAGTTTTTAAAAATGGTTTGATGGATGTCAGGTATAAGAGATGTCTTGGTTCTATCTCTGCCAATAGAATTTTTTTTCTCAGCATAAGTGAGATTGCAATGTTGGAAAAACTCAATCTTTGTATTGGACTAAAATTCCGAATATGAATAACTTTAAATTTCAAGTTTTTCATTAGAGGAAACAAAGAATAAGCATAGTTGATAATTAGATTGGTTAAAAGGTATTAACTTAACCAAGAGGACAAAAACCAATGAAGCATAATTACTGTGTTTATGCGCTTTTGTTTTTCTTGAGGCCATAACGGGACCAGAGCGAGCATATTGAAAGTTCTCCTCTTATAGTAAAAACAAAAGAGGATATCTATACCAAAACGACGGCGTGTAAAGCTGTAACCAATAGTCACCGCCCACTAACGACCAAAGAAGAATATAGTATCATCAGAACGACTCACCCAACCATACGCCCATTCCATTCCACAGCTAACCATAAACCAACCATTACATCAAAATCAAATACCATTACCAACCCTTTTTATGAGGAGGAGAGGCTAATCCAACATCCTATCCTGTTCCTTTTCCTAGTACCTGCTATCTTACTTTTTTTTTCCACTTTTTTGAATAATAGTTGTATTATGTCTTTTTTTTCTTGGTTTTTGTCTTAGATTAGATTATATTTTGTAGTAAGATCCCAATTCCTCTGTTCTTTGTTGTGTGTCCCCTGTTTCTTTCTGCCGTCTAGATCGTCGTCGTCGTCCGTCTTTGTTTTGTTTTCTGTTTTCGGGTTTCCTGTTTTACCCTCGTTTTGCGATTGAATTTTCAGTTCCCCCATCTCATGGCTCTGCTACCTTTTGTCATCCTCTATTTTGGGGCTTTGTCTTCGCCTGGCCTTGTGTCGGCTTCGGCTTCGGCTTCTACGTGCCCTAGAGTCTCTACCTTTTCCCCTCGTCATCTTCAATCCCAATGCTTCCTCTCCATCTCCTCAAGTCCTGTTCTTGAGGTACGTTTTCTCATTTCCCTCTTTAATTTCCTTAAAGGTTAAATTTTTGTTGTTCCACTTGGTCGTTGCTTAGATTGATAAGTTATTGGTCTTTTTTATCTTTCCTTTTTATTTCTCGTTTGGATTTGGATTAACGGCTTGTATTGTTTGATTTGACTTTTGGGTTTGACGGACGGAGTGTTCTGTAATTTAATTACTAATTTTTTATCGGCCCATTTGTATTTTCCTTTGAGATGGATATTTAGGTTTTCGGGTTTTATTAGGAATTGGTTGGTGACCCGCATTCTTTAGGCTTCATATGAAAATCCTTGGTTTCAATCTTGTGTGCTCTGTAATTAGGGCTAGGTAAGCTGTTGACTTTAAGGTTGTTGTAGTATTGGGTGATGAAATGAGGACTTTGAATGGGTTTCCTTCCTGTAGCAGCGTATTATATATTATAAATGAACTTTTCCAAATTTTGTTGACAACAAAAAAGAAGATTGTTCAGCAATTGTGGCTACTATGGTTTCCTTGACTTAGATGTCTTGTATTAAGTTCTAGGTTTAAAGCAGGTTCTTTTCAGGTAAGGCTATGTTTGGTTGGACGTAAAGTTTTTAATGGAATGAAATGGAATATAATGGAATGGAATAGTTTATAATCGAATGAAATGTAAATGGATGTAATATTAGAAAATTGTTGTTTGAGAGGGATGGAAGAGTTCATAATGTAATTTAATGAAATGTTGTTTGGATAAAGGGTTTATAATGTAATATAGTGTAAAGTTGTTTATCATTTTACATTTCGTTCTAAACCTCCAAATCGGAGGTTTTTTATTTTTACTGTTTAGGATATAATGGGATATAATATGAAACCCTCCTCTTCTATCTCATTCTATTCTATTCCACTATAAACCCTCCTCCCAAACGATAAAATAATATTACATTTCATTTCATTCTATTAATAAACCCCCAACCAAACATATCCTAAGTCTCTAAGGAGTGTCCTTTTCTATGTCAGCATGGATGACTATTTCTAGGATTTTCATATGCATATTTAGTGTGTCGTGTACATGCAGGGGTGCTGGATGGGGACTTAAATTTGTAGAGAAAAGCAAAGGAAATTAACAATGTATGCTGAATTAAAATACGTGAAGTTATTTTATCATTCTAATCAAGTTGTTTGTCAGATTAGATGCAATATCCTTGTGAAGGATGGGATTCTTTTACATTAGATTGGTACTTTTGCGGTTTAGCTTGATGTCAATTTAGTACAAACTCCTTCCCTTGGAGATTAGAGCTGTCTCTTGTTATATTCTGCTATCTTGCATTTCAGACTTTATGAGCATGCTATAGATTAAATAGATTTCATCTTTGAAGTGTTATTATTCTTGTGTTGATGCCTTGACTACAAATATGAACATGCGCCATACTTTCCCTTTGAGGCTGACATTTTATGCTCAATTCATAGGTAGATAATATGATTTCCTTGTTTTACAATGATTACTTGTGAGATCAAATGCGTTTATTACACGAGCATAATCTGAATATACTCGTTCTCATGATATCCTTGTCTGTCAAAGTTTCTTATCAAGCGTTTCATTCTGGAAATTTTGACTCTGATCATCATATTCTTATAAGAAGATTTAACAATTAGACAGTTGCTTATTTTCCTAAGGAGCAGCCTTGCAGTTTTACCTTTTTAATGTTCCAGCTTCATAAGATCTTTATGGTTATGGTTGAGTGGGTTATCAAAAATGTAGGTTGCTGTCTGTAAATCTTTCATTTATATTGTTGATAGTATATGAAAATGTTGCTTTCCTATCAAAGATGCTACTTTATGGCTGTATTGGACCTCAAGCTCTGCCTGATTCTGGGGACTATATTGAGGAATCCAGATTTCTTTGGCATTTAAAAAGATTCAAGGGAGAAGTGTTCTACCTTCCATCTGACTCACAATTTGATTGGATTTTTCAAATGTGATTAACTTTTGGTTCCATATTACTTAGAATTGTGAACTCAAATGTTCTGACAACTGTTAGGAGTGTATAAGTTGTCAGCTGATCATCATTTTTTCCACAATGGTTGTCTAACTTGTATATGCTATAACTGAAATATCTGGTGCAAGAATGAAAGTTGGCCTTTATATCATCCCTTCTGTCATTCTTTCTCTAATTTGCAATACCTCACCACTCTATCAACCTGGATCTGCATTAAACTTTCATATAATTGGTTCTCAGATCTCTATTTTACTGATTTGGTGAGTTATATTGAATATTCTTTGATCTCTCTTTTCTTTTCCTACTGCTGAGCTGCATATCTAAATGTGTCAATAGGTGAATGGGAACATCCTGGACTGGAATTTGACTTCAATTAAGGGGAATGCTTATACTTCTGTACTTTTATACGCTTCTTGGTGCCCTTTTTCACGTGATATTCGTCCCAAGTTTGAGCTTCTTTCTTCCATGTTTCCTCAGATGAAACATTTGGCTCTTGAGGAATCTTCTGCTGTCCCGAGGTATGTTGTTACTTGCTTCGCTTCAAATGTTATGTTATCACAGATGAAATATTCTAAGCTAGGTTTTTACTTCCGCTGGACTAGTTATTCTTGATGTTATGTTTATGCCTACTCAAAGAATCAGCTACCAAGCATCAACTCTTATTTTGCCGTCAAGGACTCTACATATTATGAGATTGAATGATTGCTAGAATGTATGCTTAATTATCTTTCTGTGTACATGGGAACGATATTCTAGTGGATCATTACTTGAGCAAAACAGTTTTCGCTACATTTATGTTTTAAGCTTCTAGTTGAATTAATCATCTCTATCAAGGTGAACTTTTGTTCGGTCTTTTCTAGGGTTCTGTTTTAATATATGTGCATGATTGTTGGTATCTGTTTCTTTTTAAGTTAATACCCTTGCATATTTGAATCAACTATTTTTAAAGCAGTTTAACTAATTTATCAATATGGAAATGTAATTATCCCAAAATCAAGAATTTTTTATGCAGCTGCTCTTTTCAATTTTTTGTCTTTCTACTTGACCACTTTTCCAATTTTAGTCTTTAATTTTTGTCATTTGAGTTTTCCTACATGGTGTAACTTTTCTATTTAGTCCTTACTCTTAACACTTCTGAGATTTGGTGTGACATCAACTATACCAAATGTGAGATCTCTACTTGCAATTGAGACTAGATTTTTCAAAAAATAAAAAGAAAGAGACCATAAGTAATGTGTGTTAGAAGTACTATCAGAAAAATATCAAAGTGCGTGCTACAGTTCACATTAGAATTTGAAGTCTTGATGGAAGAATATAGCTCTTATTAGGACTTCTATGACAGTTCATATTTGATGTTTACCGTATATATCTCTGAAAAATTAAATATGCACTATGAATTTTTCACTTAGATGTTATGTGTGTTAGACAAAACTCTCGTCAATGAAGACCATATTGGAATGCTATCATATGTAGGAGGACTTGCATACATAAATCTAAGTAGGAAGATGAAATTGGAATCAGTATCAAGTAGGACTGAAAGTTTATTTATTCCTTTTGTTGAATGGCCCTAAACACTTGGAAATTAGACTATTCTTTTATTTACCCCTGGAAGTTGTCACATCATCTTTTACTGATAACCATGAAATGCCTTATTTCACAGCATATTTTCTAGATATGGAATCCATAGCTTGCCTTCAATATTATTGGTGAATCAGACATCGAGGGTCAGGTATCATGGCCCTAAAGATCTACAGTCTCTGGTACAGTTTTATGAGAAAACAACAGGTAAATTCTTCCCTCTATAACAAATCATTGTGTAAGAATGAATGTGTGGTTCTATTTTAATGAATGTGTGGTTCTATTTTATTCTCATTTAATTCTACTTTCATTAATTTCATAACTCGATGCCCGGCTTCCAATGCGCTCGTGCAGAATTTTCATATGTTTCAAAGATCTGTTAAACCATTATGAACTTATGAATACGGTCTAGAATGTTATTGAGTGCCACCTATATCTAATTAAGGCATCATACATGTTCTGAGAGTATGAAATGATTGCCGTACAGCTTCATCTATTGTAATGTGTGATTTTCTGTGTGATTCAGGACTTGTACCAGTTCATTATCTGGTTGAAGATAGGCCAAGAAGTTTGGACGTCGGTGAAAAATCCATTATGCAGCCATGGGATGTTTCATCTTTGGATGAGATTATGAAAAAGGAACCATATTTGCTATTTGCTGCACTGTTCCTGTGTTTTCGGATGTTGCTGCTTGTATTCCCTAAAGTGTTGTCACATGTGAAGGCTTTATGGGGCTCATATGTTCTACACCTTAACCTGGAAATATTTGGGGAGACGAGCCAGTTGTTTGGACGTATACTTGACATGATTGATGTGAGGAGAATTTGGACCAAACTTAGATTATGCAAGACCAGGAACTTCCACGAAGGAGCCAAAAATTGTCGTGTATGGGAATGGGCTTCATCTTTGGCTTCTGTTTCTTTAGGTGAATCTTCTTCGTCATCAGGTAGATCGTAAATCTGAGGTACACTAAACTTCCCCGACATATTCAAATCGAGGTTACAAAAGAGCATACTGAGGATGAGGAGTTGATACTAAGTCTATTTTGAATGCTCTTGCTAACTGTTGAACCCTCTGTCTCGCTTTTAGCTTTTTTCTTGTTGGTCTAGTAAAGGTATTATTATTAGTGATAATGATGATAGCTGAAGCTGTTGTACTTGGTTCGGGTACTGGGAGGAAGCAAACATGCATGTAAATCTGAGAACAGCTTGTCCTTTTTCCTTTTCTCTGTATATTATTTCTCATTTGGAGGAACCAACTTTACACGAGTGGATGTAAGCATGTCTCTATTCTCGCGCTCTTGAGTGTCAACTTGATGAAATCAGGATAACTCTTTTAAGTATAAACTAAAATGAATTTCGCTGGTAAGTTGGAAAGGCCTTTTAGCAACTAATGATTGATAATAATTTATGAATTAGTATCCTGTTGTTTTCCCATTGTCCAATTTTTGAGCTGATGTTTGTCACAACACACTTGACCTTTTGCTCTTGTGGGTATTGAATTGATTGAGGGTTATTAACTGATCAAGATTTACTAATGCCCCCTTAAAAAGATGCCCAAACCAATTTCCACTGGCTACCCAACATATCTAATCTTTTCACGCCTTATCCTTAGCTTGAACTGCCTGCAAGTCACCTGTCAAAGAAAAACAAATCATGATCTTTACCAAACTAAAACAAAAGGTTAAAGAGAATAAAGCTTAGACAAAGAGGAAGCTTGAGAGATAACCCTAAGTATTTAGTCTAATGATTAAATCTACATTAATTTAATGATTTCAATTTCTTATTAAAAAGGGGGATTGTGTGTAGGTCTTGATTAATTTAATGTTTTCCTATTCAGATGCTTCGGTTAAAACAGAATGGCCACTCTGAAGAAGTTATTTTATGAAAAATTCTTCTTTTTGGAGTTAACTTGCAAGCCAAATATATCTACAGAATGCACACAAGTTGATGCAAATGTTGAGAATACAAGTAATTTGCCTACCCCGGAAAACCAAACACATGTTGCCTCTCTTCTACTTAAGCTAAGCATTGCTCGGTATTGATCATTGGTGTTGCATTTTAAGTGATGTAGTATGAAAAATGGTATATGTATTTGAGGTTGTAAATCGCAAGGTATTTGAAAGTCTAACTAGCAAGGGCTGGAAATCACAAGGTATTTGAGTCTAGTTGGCTCCTGTATCTTTTTATCTTTAACCAAGTTCAAACTTAATTTTGGACCCATGATTTTTTCAAAAGATCAATATACAGCATAAAAAGAAAATAATTTTGATAAAATTCTAAGAAATCAAACTCGTAACATTAATTTAGACTTAGGTGAAGCTTGAAATTATAAATGAACCAAACTGGAACATTCTCAAACCCACGGTGACTCGTCTGTGTTTCAACAAAATAAAACTTGGTTTAACGTTTTGAGTAGTTTAACAAAGCCTTGCATGCTAAGATGTCTTAAAGTTGCTAACTTTGTCGGTTCTTGCGGTAACTGGGGAGATTAAAGAAAATATCTTTTCTGGCTCAACTCTGGTTTGTTAACCTTAAGGTAGGCTGACAGAAGATGGGTTAGATTTTCAAGCTTTTTGTTTATTAATTAAATATTTAATATGTTTTAAAGTCTGAATTGTTATGGAAGATCCCATGGACAGTTGTCTATGGCTTTCGCTTTCTTCTTTTCTCCTCAAGGGCCTACCCCATGTCGCTTTCTTGTCAAGCAAACTTGGATAAGCAACCCCCACGTCTTCTGCTTCACTTCATCTTTTTCTGTAGGTGGAATAATTAATAAAACCGAAGTACACCAGAATAGGCTAAAAGATGAGACCTTTAGCTTTAGGCCGCACTGCTCACCGTGTTTTGACCACATCTACTGTATGTACTGTTGGCTCAAATTTCTCCAAATCTACACAACAGGTAAAAGAACCCAATAGAAAATTGGAAAGAAATATCCAAGGAGACCTATCAAGCAAGGCAATTCATCTTCGTGGTTGTGGGTCCCATTGGACCACCCCAAGGATTGACACATTCATATTTATCTTCCTCTCCTTCACATCTGGGTCTTATACTCCATAGAGCTAGAGGACACCATAGTGGTGGCCTTGGCTCTTACGGCTGATGAAAATCACACGCTTGACTCCATCAAAAGATCCCTTGTTTTGATCATTAACTCAACTTCATATACAATATACAGAGAACCTTTTACATATATGCGTAAAAGACCCTTATCTTCGATCCAGTTCAATTCCATAAATTTCTGCTAATAGATGGATCTCGATGAGTGGGAACTACTGCCCCGTGAGGGATTTCGTGATTACAGAGAAGATGAAGAAAAGGAGATTATAGGAGGAAGCAAACGTAGCTCCGGTCCGAAAACTGTCTTTAACATGAACTACTTCATGTGCCCATCTTCACCGCCAAGAAGTTCAAGTTCAGTGCCTAACCATCTTGCTCCGGTTCCAATCCAGTTGGAACCAGCGAGTGGTATGGACCCTGATGATGAATTGTCTAAAGGAGGAGTCACCATGGTACCTATTGACATAAGTAAGGTGGTTCCTTCCATGATCATGCCAAAAGTCAGGGCTACTAATATAGGATCGAAAGAAGCTGATCAAGATCCGGCTTCTCAAGTTTTCTTCAAGAAAATAAAGGAACATGAATTTGTCGACATGAAAAAATTGGAGTCTCCTAAGTCTCCTACTACAGGTTTTGCCCCTCCTCAGATCGAGGCCTATAAAGGCGACACCTTGAGTTCACCTAGATTCAAGAACCAGAAAGAAGATACAGAAGAAGAGGCTATGTGGGAGGAGAGTAGCGAGGGCTTAAACATATGGAAGTGGAGCTTCACTGGGATTGGTGCGATTTGCACGTTTGGTATTGCTGCTGCTGCAACCATTTGTGTCATTATTCTGGGAAGCCACCAAAAGAACAGCCAACAGAATCATAATTTCAGGATCCAGATTTACAGTGATGATAAGGTTGGTAAATCACCTGAAAGTTCTTTTCTTAATTTTGTTTTCCTTTTCGCGTATTCATGATCACATTCTTAGGTCATGTTTCTGAAATTTTTAAATGCTATCGTGTAGCTATCAGTTTGTTTTCTTGATCACGTAGAATTTGAATATAAGTTTTCGAGTAACAAGTTTGGAACAGCATCTCTACTGGTTAGACTCCACATTTTGAAGAGATTTCTATTCTATTAAGTGTTGCTGTGTTGTTATGAGTAATAACTTGCTCTATTTGATGTTTTGGGGTTACTTGTGAGAGATTCTATTCCTTGTAACAAAATCTTCTGACCAGATACATGTACATAAGGTCTCCCAATCAAACATGAAGTGGCACATAATTCTTTTTTCTCATTTTGGAAACTCTTCTTATTACAGAGGATGAAGCAAGGGGATCGCCAACCAACAAGATTGAACGAAGCAATTTCTACAGCAAGAGGAGTTCCAGCTCACATAACTATTGGTGGGTACTACGATGGTCTTTAGAGCAAAAGCCTTCACTAAGAAATGTCCCAATTCTCGCTGCCAATTGGAGGATACGCTAAATCTGCTACTCTTTTTAAGATAAAAACACTTGCTATTTTTGTACATAAAACTATATGGATGTTTGTGTAGATTCTCATGGATCCTGTTTGTATTGTGGATTCTATATAATATAGCCACTAATTTTGGTATCTTGCTGGGGTGTCTCACAATTAGCCCCAATAATTGAATGTTCAAGTAATCAAACGGTCCCCCAATATGAGTTGGAAATTATTCAGTATCTTGTTCGTGTTTGGTTCTGAACAAAATTTAGCATGCATTTGGTATTTTGCAGTCGTTGATTTTGGTATTAATCTTGCATAATGCAATCATATTAGTTTGGATCATCTCATTTGCTTGATCATCTACAGAGATATTCTTTAACACGAAAAGAAAAGCATTGATATGACAACCCAAACATCCAAACAAAAGAGATTTACTGAGTCCTGACCC
>JANQAP020000034.1:5872195-5883194 GCA_026874005.2 Erythroxylum coriaceum | reverse complement strand
AAAAAAATCTTTCTTCAGAAATGCTCCTATGTTCTCAAACACAAACATTAAAATTAAAGTAACACAAATTGACAAGCTCATATTTTTGCTCCTCTTCTCTGCTTTTTCAGCAAATCATAGATTAATTAACGCAATGGAATAATGGAACACACCTATGACTTCAGCAGGAGGTCCTTCGTCGCGAAACCCACCTCCACCTCGACCGCCGCCAAACCGACCGCCGCCTCTTCCGCCAAAACCACCTCGACCACCGCCGTCTCTTCCGCCCCTAAACCCTCCTCCTCTGCCCCTCGGAGGCCTCATGGGTTTGCAGTTTAGTCTTTACAGAGAGAGAAAGAGAGAGGGAGAGACAGAGAAGCTTAAGGTAATAAAGTTTTAAAGGGCTGCTTGCCTGCTTGCCACCTTTTCTTCTCTTCCATTCAGGGTTTAGTTGAGCACTAGGGTTTTGGATTTTCGTTTTTTGTGCAAAATGACAAAAGTTTCCCTAAGATCCATTAATTTTACATACATACCACTATGGGGCTTGAGTTGGAAAAAGCCCGATCCAACTTGAACTAAACAGACAATTAAACCCATAATCTTCTCCTTGAACTCCATGAGCTGGGCTGCTGGAGTTTTTGAGGCTAGAAACTGAGGGTGATGGGTGGTAAGACTGGGAAATGACGGAGGACCACCTGCATTTGGTCCACAAGATTTGGTAACATATCGTCCCAAACCCTAGTGCCAGTTAAGCAGCTGGATGGACTTTACTAGAATTTAACTTCTTTGATAATTGCAGATTAGAGAAAACACAAACTATCATTTTCTCTACCGTTACTATTGTCATCATTCGGCAAGGAAAGGTCTTAATCTGGCAGTTGTAAATTGAAGAACAGCTTGGCCTTAATTAAGAAACAAGGAGGTTTGGTTGATATTGAGGTTCTTGTCTTTTCTTTCGACTCTGATATCTTCTTCAAGTTGAAGAAGACACAACTTGGGATTATAGTTGAAAATCGGTTGGGAAGATGGGGCTTTACCAAACTAAATGGAACCCATAACAGGCACAATAATGAAGGGGTAAATCCAGAGTTGGGTGACATCAAACAGATTTGAATGGTTTCGAGTGCTCTTGTAATGTCTGGTCTAGTCTCTAACCGTAAAAATAAAGTTCCAACGTCAAACAGACCAAAGGAAAATGTTAGAAAACGGGGCAACGAAGCAAAAACATTTAAGATTCAAACAACAGGACTGACAGTATTTGCCGGAAGACTTGTCATGTGAATGATATGAAAAGCCAAGGCACTCGGACGCAAGTTTCTTCATTCAGGCTAAGCACATTCAAAAATTTGTGACAAAAGTACATGAAAATATAAAATATAAAATATATTATAGCTCGAGGGGAGAGGAAAAAAAAAAAGAAAGAAATGACTTACGTGAATGATCCATTAATTGCAAATCTTAATTGTGCACTCATATTTTCATCTTTTTTAAAAAAATACTGGCTCTTCTGTAAATCAGTAGTTCAGAAGAAAACCTTAAGAGGAAGATGCAAACAGAAATTGAAATTTACTTGTCTCCCATTTATGTTTAAACAAAACAAGACAGTAATCAAAGCACATATTGGCTGCAATAGAAGGTACAATCATGTAATTGTCTTCAACAAACTGTTCTCCCAAGAGCTCGTAATTTTAGCTGGGGGAACACCCTCTCAAACTCCCAATTCTTCCTTTTTCTTTCCCTTTTCCCTTTTTACACGATGTATGAGGATAATCCTATATGAGAAGCTAGGATTTTCATTTACTTGTAGAATGCCAACTTTAAGCCCAAAAGTAACCTCTTGGATTTTCCAACTTGGAAGTTGTCGAATTTTTTGGAATTCCTCACATGTCCAACCAAAATTAACAGACAGTCCGCCCATAGCAAATTGAGGCAATGTAGAGATTTTTGGACCACTTTTCCTGCACAAGGAACATACAGCAAATGAACAATCAAATCTTTGAATGCAAGGTGCTTAATTTTGTGAAATCAGGAGATCAGCAATAACCACATGTGCATTAGACTCCTTGCTCACCATTTTAAATTACCTTCTAAGTTGCAAAATACAAATTCTGATTGTATTGAAGTTGAATTTTACAACTACTTTGGACAGTAGATGAGAAAATAACGTACCTTTACATGGGTGCTAGGAAAGGCAGATGTCCGTAGAGTTTCCTGAGTTTCGTCTACCATTTTCCGTCTTGGTATGCTAAGAATGAATGCAGCTTGATCTGGAGTGGCAGCCATAGATGTAATCCTGTAACCATTCTCCCATCGCCGATGTATTCCCTCACTTGGGTACAAAAAATCAAGCTCCACAACCTTGTAACAACAATAAATAAACAGGCCGGAAATCAGATCTTAATCAAGTAGAATGAGAACACTATATGCAAGGGTAAGAAAAGACAATAATTAATTAGAGCACCAAATATTACCTGATCAGAATATCCAGCATTCCTGGACATAACAACACCCCAGCGAGTGCCAGCAGTTGTCATGGATGTAACATGAAAACCTTCTTTCCATTTTTTATTTATCCACTTAAATGGAAATGATTCACTCACTTTGTACGACTGTTGTGTGTAAGGGGTCCCTATACAGTGACAAAATTTTCAGAAACTACTTGATTACAATTAGTCCAACTAATTGTTTCAGTTGATTGATCCTTTTACCAGCCACACGCTACATGCACAAAATTTAGAAAAGAAACTAAAACAAAAAAAAGATAAATGAAGGACAATGTTTGTTCATTCCCTAATTAGAAGTTCTCCAGGAAAATTATTTTCAAGTTAACAACACAACTCCAAATTATGTTAGTCATGCTACTTGGATTGATAGTGGAACTGTCACAAAGTACGTGATGAGTTCAAATATATAATGCAACAACTGTTATGCAAATCAACAAAATATATGATGTGCTATATCTCCTATAATACGAAATTGCTCTACCTTTTGACCTTGTAACATGATTACCATGGAGAAAGAATGGTAAAATAGTAGAATCCATTCTCGTAGCAAGTATTCTATGTATGCTAAAATTATGAACCAAAATTACAAAGCCATAACTTAAAAAATTGCAGAATAAATGCAAGCATTGCACAAAATTCTATGAACACAATGATTGACTTGATTAGTGTAAGCATCCTCGTCAATATGAAGGCCTAGCTCATAAGAGCCAAAACTGAACCAAGATGAAACCAACAAAAGCTATCCTCAAATGAAATCTTAGGAAAGCCATTTAACTTCAGATAAAAGAATAGCTTCACATCAACTTCCCTTGTCACTTCCACAATTTAACAGAGTAGGCAATCTATTTTACACATATACCAACAAATTCATATTCACTACAAGGCTACACCATTGTTTTTACATATACAATGTTTATGAAGGACTCAAATCCTAGAAGCTAATTATTTAAAATGGGAGAAAAATTCCACAAGAAGATAAAAATACGAAGAAAATAAATAGCGAAGTCAAAACTTGAATTAAGGAGTTTGTGTCCAAACACAGCATACAATAAATTACAAATGTTGAGCAGGAAATTATGTATTTAGGGCAAAAGGATTACTGACCCTTTGACATGACAACCAATGAACTTCCATTATTTGCACCAGCAATGGAACTGATATAAAAATTCTTTTCCCATTGTTCCATAATCCAATCCTGAAAAGAAATAGACATAAAAATGCTCAACACTTGCTTTCACTGCTGATCAAGCTGAAGATGATAGAGAGAGAAGTTTTCAGATGACAACCTTGTGCAGGAATAAGGCTGACAAATCATAAACCTGTGAAGAGAAACCAGTTCCAGCATCCATGATTAGGGCCCATAGATTAGTTGCAGAGGCCACACAGCTGATAAATAATCCATCTTCATTACCCTTATCAACATGCTGCCGCAACCTTGCATCAGCTACATTGTAGTGATATCTGCAAATCCAAAAAAAAAGGTTCAGTTAACATTAAAGCAAAGGAAGCAAAAAACAACAATGAAGTGGGTCACTATCCTTGTTTCCTTTTGCATAATTCGCTTGTTTCCATAGACCAATACATTATACATCACTTCATTTTAGGCAATTGCAGAAAATGTTTCATAAAGACCCAAAAACTGGAACGACATGAAAATATCATCTAATCACATCTCAAACACTAGGAAGAATAACTTATCAGAAGCAGTTTTACTAGGAATTTTTAAATAGGATTCATTGTTTTTGTAGTTGATTTATATTCATTCTCCTCGAGCAAAGAGCATGTGTACTCTTCAAACTGAGACAAACACACTTTTTAATTATACGCCCGATAATTAAACATATAATGAACTCGCCAAGAGCTGCTTTCTGCATACTTTCAAGTGTTTAAAAGCAATCTTTTCAAGTAACAGCTACAAACTGAACCTAAACATCAAACAAGTAATATGCCCTATAAGACCCTAATGGAATGCAATGCTTGCTAAGAGAAACAAACTCAAATATTAAACAAGTTCAATTCATTTTGCAAACTTCAGTGATTTGAAAGCAAACACAGGATAGTATAGGACATAAGTATATGAAAGACAAGTAATAGAAAAACAAGATACCTCTGCTTCATGGGCCGACGTGCATTGTAGACAGAAATCCACTGTGTAGCAGGACTACCTAACCTTATTTTTTTCTTTGGTTGCTCGTCATCTTCCAGATTTATGAGCAATCTTCCACGTTTTTGGCCCACCTGTATCCACGTAGATCACGTTAGAATGGCAATTAAAATACCAAAACATCATTTCTAATTGAGAAGAGGTCAAACCAGAATTACCTTAAGAGCCCCATCAATTCTAATTGGCCTTAGTGGTGAGCATGGTTCAATAAGGCTTTCAAAAAGAGATATCAGCTTGGAGTAATTGGGCTCCTCATCAAACTTCATATTGCTAACAGCTTCAAGGAATTGTTTGAATGGTGCAGGGCAGAAACAACACATCAACTCAGGGGAAGTGGCCATCTTCTTCTTACAAACCAAAAAGCTCTTGTTATCACCCTGTAAAATTTAACAGACACCGATACAGTGAACATAATTAATAAAGTTTATTAAGATGAAAATGTATGATATAATATCCTTTATAAAAAACTTGCCTGATAGCCTTGCCATGGTAATCTTCCTTTTATAAGAAATATCAATGTGTACGCTAATGACTCAAGATCATCCCTCCGACTTCCAGTCCGGCCTAAATGGGCATGTACGCTTGCATACCTTATAGTTCCCCTGCCAAAAATGTTTGCTTAACCTTTAATTTCACAAGTAAAATAACGTGCTACATCTACAACAGTTGGGATCACCTAAGGATATTGCTACCCGATTATGCCAATGTATGTCAACTTTTACATATGATCAGCACAGTCATAAAGGGAAATATCCACACACCTGAATACATCAGGTCGCTGATCATAATCAACATGTTGATCAGATGATGCATCTTTCCATCTAGAGGCTGCAAGAAACACATGTCAGCTCTAAATTTAACCACATGGCAGAGAACACCAAACTCATAGACATATATATCACTGAAAATGGTTCAAGTTGTCCTGGAAAAGATACATCACAAAGTAGGAAGAGCATCAAATAGTAACAGGGAGAAAAGATCGCTTACCCAAACCAAGATCTATAAGATATAGTTTCTTATCATCAGGGGTTCCAGGCTGACCAAGTAAAAAATTCTCTGGTTTCACATCTCCATGCACAAACCTTATCGCAACATCATAGCCATAGTCAACTTGATGTAATTGTATTGTAAAGAATGCGGATAGATATAAGAAAGTGAAATAACAAAGGTGGAAAAACTCTCACCCCTTTAAGTGAAGCTTTTCAAGAATCGATATTGCCTCCACAGCAATGCAGGCTACCATGTTTGGTGACATCCTGTCGCAGGTACTAAAAAATTAAAATATAGAAAGAAGAGCAACGAGAACGACAGAGAGGGTGAAAGAAACATAAAGTGAGAGATTCTTACGATTGGCCTAGGGAGTTCCAAACATCCCAAAGACTGGGCCCAAGCATGTCCATTACCTAAAACGTCGATAAAGTCCTTGAGACATAAATAAAGCTAATAAATACAGATGGTAGATTGACTGTTATTAACTCTCACCAGAATATAGAAATCTCCTTGGCGACCCTTGTAATGCACCCAAGGGATCCCATAGCAACCATTCAGGGTACTTTTGAATTCAACAGGAAAAATGTATCAATAAAAGTAAAAATACATCTGCGATGCAAATTCAGACTATGAAAGAACATACTTACTTGTACACTTGCCACTCATAAGGAGGGCCATAATTGCAACCTTTACTATTTCGGTGCTCAAATTTTAATGCAACCTGATAGAAAACAAAAACATAGGATCAGATTTCAAGCAATCATAATTTTCCAGTAAAGACCATCAGAAGGTGAATGAAGGTACTAGTCACACCTCAATTGCATCTGGTCCAGTTCTATCAGAGCCACCACTGACCCTGCGACCAACATAAACTTGACCAAAACCACCTTTTCCCAATTTTCTTTCTATTTTATACATAGGAGAATTGCCCACTTGCACCTGAAGTCAGACAGAAACATTATGTTTATTAAAAGGGAGATTTGCATAAAACAATAACTTGAAAATTTGACACAGAAATGAACAAGCATCTTGAACATGGGTAAACCATTGACGTATCTTTCAACTAGTCAATGCAGTATAAACTGAGTAAATTTGATAACTTTTAAAATTTTACTTAGTAATATCACAATCACAATACAACTAAAGTAATATTGACTTTCCCAAAAAAAACTTAAGTAATAATGCTTCTCCGAAAGAATCAACTTCCCTTAATGAATCACTAGTTACTCAAATCCATACATGATGCAACCAAATTCAATAATAATGGTCAATACCCTCTCTGGAACAGGAGTTGTGCTCCCTTCTTCTTCAACTCCTACAGCCTTCTCTGCACTCCCACCCTCCATTGCAATATCTTTATCTGCCACAACCTCTACTCGATTAAAACCAGGGTCTGCTGCTCCCACAGCCACAGGTTCGACCTCACAAGGTTCTGGATCTAAATCTATCAACCTAATGCCCCGGCCTCTACCTGCAGCAGTTGGCCTCGTAGGAATTGCTGGCGAAGCCCCTTTTGCTACAGCATTACCACCCCTTCCTCTTCCTCCACCAGCTCTCCTCCTGGTCTTGTTTTGAGTAGGCAATATCCAATTCTCTGCTTGGTTTGTTGGTTGTTGAGGTGGCTGAAGATCGTCAAGACGCTTTGATCTCCGGGCTCCGCTTCTCAACTCAGGCATCCTCACCCCATGCAAATCACATACCACTAGATTCCCTCAATATCCATCAAGCATCCTGTAATAAGATTAGTAATATACTTTAGATTGTATACATCCAAAACAAGTACATAAAAATAAGCCAAAAAGTTTACTTCTAACGAAAAGCAGTATAATCAACAAAATCAAATTCTACAACATGTCTTCACAGTATTAAACTAATACATAGACATGTTTCCGAAAATACAAATCAGCAATAAAAGAAAATGAAAAGCATATAAACTGCTCTCGCACATTAACTGATGCCTGTAAGCGTACAAAACCATCTAAAACTCCAAAAAAATATGCAAGTACACGTGTCATGAACAGATATCTGATCAGACCATTTATGGAAAGTCATTTAAGCGATAAAACCAAAACTTTTAACATATCCTTTTTAAAAAGAGCCCAATCCGTAATATTTGACATCTACAAAATTAAACATACCAAACTACAAGGATCATGAAATCATTGATTAACATGTTGCATACACGAAATCCTTCATAGAATCAAATATATAACTGAAGCAAAAGCTAAAGCTGCATCCTTCAAAGCAAAACGAACAATATCCAGACTTAACACAGCCTAAAAACAAGATAAAGCAAATGTAGCTAAAACTAAATATTACACATGCATCTTATCATTCCACTTGGGAGATGCAGCTTCTTTTCTCCATTCCACTGCTCTAAATAACCCATAGTAGCATCTTAAGCAAAGAATCAAAAACTAAAAGTATCTAAAAAATTAAATGAATTAACCTAGAACTGCCGTCAAGTACGCAAACATCGACCCAACCAAAAAGTAAAGAAATTTTAGATAAATTTCAAAAGCATGAAAAAGAAGATAAAAAATTAGGACTCAGACCTCAACTACCAAAAACCAGCAGCCCGATCATGAAAAGGAACTCCAAAAAAAATCACTAGAGAATAATCGAACCGATCATCACAGAAACTAAAACTAAATGAAATATCAACACAGATAACAAAAAAAAGAAACAAAAAGCAGAAAAGAGTCCTCACAGATCGACCCTCCGAGAGCAGAAAACCGGAACGATCGGAGTTGAAAGAAAACCGCCAGCGATTGTTGCTTAGATCGCGTATTTGATCGAACCGATGAGTCGTCTTCAGATGAAAGGACCTTTGTTTTTAGCTATAAATAGATAAACAGATTCTTGATGGTTCTGGTCGTTGCAGTTGTACAAGGTAAAAGAAAATCGGCAACAAATTTCTGCGTTTTGCGTTATAATCCTCGCGTTTTGGTGTTAGCAATGCATGTGATGTGTGCGCTATGGTGTTGGTGGTGGAGTCTCAAAGGAAGGTGGTCTGTGTCTGGATGTATGTATATGAGTGTCTTCGGATGTGCCTGAGCCTGTGCCTGTGCCTGACGAGTTTTTTTTCTTTTTGCTTTAAATTTTAGGTTTTAGGTTTTTCTTTGTTGTATTTCACAAATCACAACTAGGGATGAAGCATGCAAAGCGTGGCCTTTTGTAATAAACTTCACTAATCACATGCTTTCTTTTTTGGATAAGTGTTTATGATATATTTATTTCGAGTCAATTTGTATTTTATTATTACCAAAAATGCATTTTAAATTTGGACTTGTAGGTCAATTTTTAAGTTGATATGTATATATGTAGCTGTATCATCATCCACACATAATAGTTTTGACCATATATATTTGACCTTGTTATAGTCCTGGATACCCGCCCGACCCGGTTCAATTTGAGAATTGGGCTTTTCTGGAGCGGCTCGACCCATCTTCATGACTCTGTTCAAAGGTTCTCATTGCTATATATTTTACCAATCCTCCGACGTGGAACAGTGGCAACTGACGGGCCACATGGCATCGCCGGCTCAATCTCCAAGTCGGATCCCTGAACTCAGGCACGACCCGGTCACTAACCGGTGGGTCATATTCTCGCCCGCCCGAGCCAAGCGCCCCTCAGATTTCAAGTCCAAAACCCCTCAATCAGCCAACCCGAGTGGCGAATCGTGCCCCTTCTGCGGTGGTCGTGAGCACGACTGCGCGCCTGAGATCTTCCGCGTACCGCCCGACTCCGCAAACCCGAACTGGAAGATCCGCGTGATCGAGAATTTATACCCTGCTCTCAGCAGAAACGTGGGGGTTCCAGATAGTGAGATTGGTTGTCCGGGTAGGGTCTTGGGTGGGTTTGGTTATCATGATGTGGTGGTTGAGACTCCGATTCACTCGGTACAGTTATGCGATATGGAAGGGAGAGAGATTGGTGAGGTTTTGGTTGCTTATAAGCTGCGGATAGAGCAGATTATGAGATGTGAATTCATCAAATACGTGCAGGTTTTGTTTGCATTGCATTTATTCTTTATTTTTAGGAATTTCGTTGATAGATTGCGTTCTTACTTCTTTTTTATTGCGATTGAGACATAGTTTTGTTGTTAGAGATAATTTTTACAGTTCCATTAGTTGGGCGTTTCTGTTTGTGGATCTGGAGTACTAGAAATTGATCGAATGTCAATCGAAATTCTGGGTTTTGTCTTATTTCTGTTTTTGTTGCTTATGTTAATTGATACATTTTGATTCTTGATTTTCCTTCTTCTTTTATTGTAATTTGCTACTTAAATTCGTTGTCTACTAATTTTCATATCTCCAAGATTCATATTTGAGCTCTTGCTACAGGTTTGTTCCGAGGTTTTCTGGGAATAGAAACTTTACTCATGGTTGTACTAGGTAGCCTTTTCCATATTTTTAGGATGAAAACAAACAGAGAATCTCCTTTTGTTTAGGGTTCTTGCTATTACCTTAACTGTACATGAGAATAGTGTGACCTTCAAAACTAATGAACATTGAAGTCTATCACCTTACAAATTTCATTGTTCTTTTTGTGTTTCATATTTTAGCATTATTTTCAGACCTATGGAAGATACGTCTCTTCTTCCCCTGCGTTGTTTAGTGTACAACTTTAGGATTTGCCATTGTGTGTGCAAGCAGGTCGCAGCCTTTAGTTACTTCATACTGTGTGCTTCTTGCTTTGGATTTTAAATTCAGTTGAACTTATTTTACTTGGTTTATGTAGAACTTAATTTAGATGTTGACAAGTTGCATCTTGTTGTATTTTTAGGTGTTCAAGAACCATGGTGCTTCTGCAGGGGCATCATTGAGCCATTCCCACAGCCAGATACTGGCTCTCCCCATTATTCCTCCATCTGTTTCCCTACGACTTGAGGGGTCAAAGGAATATTTTGATAAGACAGGGAAATGCAATCTCTGCGAAGCTCTAGGGGAAGAGCTTGTAATTGATAAAACAGCCCATTTTATCTCAATTGTTCCTTTTGCAGCTACCTATCCTTTTGAAATATGGATTGTTCCACTTGACCACTGCCCTCATTTTCATGAACTTGATCACCAGAGGGTAATCTTCGAGTGCTTGGTTCAATATTCTCCAAAATGCATATTTCGTTTCTTTATGCCACAAGTTCTCAAGGACATATATGCCTCTTATTTTCTCTAGATGTTATAACTGAACTGCATCATCAAGAGACAATTGTGTAAAAGGGTGACCAATTAATTGTGTCATGTGAATAACAACTGATAGTATAGTACCTTGTATGTTATTTTAAATGCAGCGAGAAGTATTGTATAACTTTATAACCCAAGCTTGTGTCACTTATCTTTGGGCTTTGGGCTTTGGGCTT
>JANQAP020000034.1:5760982-5771918 GCA_026874005.2 Erythroxylum coriaceum | reverse complement strand
ACATATGTTGTAAATATGAAAAATAAAATAAAAAAGTTTATAATTTATTAATTTTAAAAAATAAAACAACAATTTTTAAATTTATTTTTAAAATTTTAAAAATTTATTAAAAATTCTGGCCAAAAACGGCCCGCGGGCGGCCGTTGTTAAGCCAGGCTAGAAGGGCCGGGCCATGGGCCTCTTTGTGGGCCGTCCATCTGCCGGTCAGGCCACGGGCCGGCCTCCTGCGGCCCGCGTGGGCCGTGGGCCAAAATGGCCCGACTCCATTTTTCGACTGGCCGGGCCATTGCCAGCCCAGGCCCAATCCAACCCGTTGACATCCCTAATGCCAATTTGAACCTAGTTTGATTTAACTCGTAATTAAAAAATTTACAAAATAATATCATTTTGTTAAATGAAAAAAAAATTGTAATTCAACATACCCAATAGCTTCTGAAGTCATAAATGAGCCTCGGACAGCCCACTTCATGGGTCGGCCCAGCTAGGAGTGACCTGAGCCTAACCCTTTCCTTCCTATTGCAAACTTTTTTTTTTGACAAGGTAGATATAAATTCTAAAAATGTTTTTGGCAAGAAAAAAAAAAGGAAAAGAAAAAGAAACAATAACTGAGTGCGTGCGTGTGGAACCTCTTTATTTAGAGCCTTTCTTACCAGCTTTCTTCCTCGTATAAAATAACCTCGTATTCAAATCTAAAGTTCCACTCTCTTCCTCTTCCCCTCCAAAATTGCCCTCAGGCAAGCCCTAATTTCAAATCCCGATCCCTAGAATTTGCAGGCTTTCTTGTATATGGCAGAACAATCAGGCTTAGAGGGTAGCCAACCTGTTGATCTTTCCAAGCATCCTTCTGGTATCGTTCCCACTCTTCAGTAAGTCTCTCTTCTCCGAGATTTCGTTTCGATTCTTCGCTTTCCTTTTATTTCCTGGTTGGTTCTTGTCGCTCTCTTCTTTGGCTTGTTTATTTCAATTCTGGAATTTAGGGTTTGTCTCATCTTAATTGGGCGACATGATTTTAGCCTCTTGATTTTGTGGATTATGAGCTTAGAAAATTATACTGTCTTATATCGTTCATGTGTGGCCTGGAAAAATGAAATTTCAGTCCAATTTTGTTTTATCGGAAATTTGTGTGCCTTTAGGTTTAGTAACGCACGACATTTCATACAACTATCTGCTTAACCTCCTCCTCTAAGAAAGTTATTTGTTTTTCCCTTTAAGCCCTACGTCAAAATTTTGCATTTCACGACCCAATTGTATCATGTGTTTCTCTTTTCTGTTCTTCCATAGAAATGCTATAAGGAAATTCGGATAACCTATGTGAGTTTGCAGAGTACGATCCTTAATTGGTTTCTGAGCTGTATTCTTCTAGGAACATCGTATCAACTGTAAACTTGGATTGCAAGCTCGATCTTAAGCAAATAGCATTGCAAGCCCGTAATGCAGAATACAATCCTAAGGTATGTAAAAGTTTACCCATACACAGTCACTTCTTTTCCATGTTCACGTCATTTCTTAGCATGCTTTTAATGTGAGTGCAGCGTTTTGCTGCTGTCATTATGAGGATAAGGGAGCCAAAAACTACAGCTTTGATTTTTGCCTCAGGCAAGATGGTAAGTCCTTGTGATGTTTCTTGCAGTTCCTGGGAAAGAGTTCTGGTTGAATGTGATTTGGATTTATTTTTAATAAATTTATGTTTATTTACTTGATGTTTACCTGAAAGAGTTTGTTTCGTTGTTGTTTTAGGTGTGCACTGGTGCCAAAAGTGAACAACAGTCAAAGCTGGCAGCAAGAAAGGTAAGTACCTACTTTTGGATGTTTTGCTTTCTCTTGTTCATGGATATGTATCTATCTGACATGGGATTATTTTCTTCTAGTATGCACGAATAATTCAAAAGCTAGGTTTTCCTGCCAAATTCAAGGTTTCAAATCTCTCCTTCAACTCCCCTACCCAAAAAAAAAAAGAAGAAGAAGATAAATGCCCAATTAGGTTTATCTTTTTGTTTATATCTTTTTTTTTAACAAACAGGACTTCAAGATTCAGAACATAGTGGGCTCCTGTGATGTTAAGTTTCCTATAAGACTTGAAGGTCTTGCTTACTCCCACGGTGCCTTTTCCAGTGTAAGTACTGGCCATTAACTCAAGTTAGTCTCAGTATGACCGTAAGTATCACCCGATTAATCACATCTTTATTATTTGTGGATTCTATTCTTGCAGTATGAGCCTGAACTGTTTCCAGGTCTGATATATCGCATGAAACAGCCAAAGATTGTACTCCTTATATTTGTCTCTGGAAAAATAGTTATCACTGGAGCCAAGGTGAGTTATTATTTATGTTTCTAGTGCATAGTGGTTGTCGATTGAACTAGTTGACTAACTTTTCTTGTTTGACATCTTAGGTAAGAGATGAAACATACACAGCGTTTGAAAACATATACCCTGTTCTTACAGAGTTCAGGAAGGTTCAACAGTGGTACGTTTTTCTTTATCATAGAAAAAAAACACCCTTTGCTTTTCTTTTCCCTGTTATCTTGCTAATGTGATTATTTCCTTCTGTCAAATTGATGTGCATAAATCTTGCTTTTGGTATTTGATGTATTTGGTGGTTGGTTGCAGATATGCCATCAAAATGGTGGTAAAGCTGTTGTGGGTCTTCACGTAGTAGGTGGAGTCGAATGTGAATATTGATGACATGCTGGCATTTTATTGCGGGTCTTTGATCCTGTGTTCTTGTGTCCTGGGGAAAATTGTGAGATCTCTTTATCCTATCACCTCGGGTATTTAATGGAAATGGAATAATTTTTATTCAGTGTATGACTAGTCATGTTCTGTAAGTTGTGGGGAAGCCGATGACCCTTACGAACATGGTTCACAAGGCATGCACTTGTTTAAAAGTGGCGGAGACTTCTTCTGGACTACTATTTTCATGTTAAGGATCTTACTTCAATTTTGGCCAGTAATATTTATTGTATTGTTTTAAATATGGGATTTTTTAAGTTATAAACAGACATCCAACTAGCAAGCTTGAGTAGATTTGCTCCTTTTCCGAGACCAGTGGGGGGCAATATAGGCAAGTTAATTATGTACTGAAGAAGCTGTCATTGGTGTACTTATTTGTAAAGGATGTTGAACAAATTCTTTAAATAACGAAAAGAACAACTTTCATTTTGTTGATGATCTTCGCCTCTCAGGATGTATTCCTTCACTATTACAATGATTCTTCCATAGTCAATTGTTATAGTTACTTGCCGATTGCAATTACCAGACGACTGCGAGTGCCTATGTGAAGATCAACAGGAGTAAAGAAGTAGCATTAAAGAGGTGTGAAGGTGACCGAGAAGCAAGAAAGAAATTACCAACCGTATCCTTGAAGGGAGTCTCACAAATATGCATAGGAAACACAATATTTAACAAAAAGAGAATCAAACAGATAGAAGAAATCATACGCAGGGGAAAACATGTAACCGAGGATAGGTATAAAGGGAAGCCAACGATACTTTCCTTGATGATAAATGTTAATAATAATATTAATAACAACGATGAAGATGATAAATTATATACGATGGCAAGTTTGTAAAATTGAAAACTTCCGACCGAACACGGAAAAGAGATATTCGGAAGTCCAAGAAAAAGAAGCGATAACATGTGGCAACGATTTTTTCCGCGAGCCATTTTTTCCCTTGATATTTTCCTTCTTTTGCGTCTGTAAAAAGACACTCTCTTCGTTTATGCACATCCCCCTTGTACAAAATCGTACAAAGTCCAGAGTGCAGACTCCAGACTCCAGACCCTACATACAGTAACTAACTTGGAGGACCAAAGCCGAAGTTGATGGGTCTGTTCATTGCACAGGGTCGCTCCAAGTTGCTTCTTAACAGTGATGGAGTCCACTGTAAGCTTCTTTGCAATGCTTTTGTTAGTGGGTCGAGATCATTTAAGCTTCTCCACAAGGGAAAGTTCGGCCTTTTCGGTTCTGCCACGCGGCTCTATGCTTCTTCTCTGAGTGGGATCTCCGGGCGTTTCTACGCAAAAGCTAGTTACAATGCGAGTGAGGAGGATATGAGCGATGATAGTGATGATGAGTTTGAGAATGATAACTTGGCTTGCTTTAGAGGCCTAGTCTTAGATATTGCTTACAGGTCATTTCCATATCTTTTTTTCTTGTATCAAATTTGATTGACTTGTTCTCTTAGTCTAGAAGATGGAGTTTTCTATTTTTAAGACCTATTGCTACTTTGTAAGGGATGCTAGCTTATTGGATGAGATTTCGTCATATGTTAGTCATCTGGATAGTATCATGAAATCGTTTTCTACAGTTGGCTTGTTAAGGTATTCGTCAGTCGGATTTATGAAGTAACAGGTGTATATAATCGTATTGTCTGGAGCGTACGGTTACTAAAGCTTATGCATTTGGTATTTCTGTTTCTTTTTTGTTTTCATTCAACATTTATGTTTTTTAAGTGAGTGTAGAGTGGGAGTTGAGAGTAGGTTGTCGGCGAAAATGGACAGTTGTGAGAAGAGACAAACACTCAGCAAAAAGATATTTGGTTTAGGTTATTGATTTGAACTAGAGTACAGAAGACCAATGAAGACTGACATACTAGACAGCAGTGGTAGTTTTATACGGCTGGAATTAATATTTGGGATGAGGTCAAATCACTAAATTAGGTGAAATCATCAGTTGCAAATTGCAGATGTACTGTGAGAAGTTTTATATCTTTGATAGTTTAGGTGTTTCCCCCACCCTTCTTCAGTCACAGATGAGTAAATAGATGTACAAAAATAATGGTAAACAAAGAATGGAAATAAAGATTATCAGGATAAAGATAAGGATGAAGAGCTCCTGGGAAGCTAGCATTAGGGTGCAGCTGATTAAAGTTGAGTTTCCATCTCAGCAAAATAGAGGTGAATAGGTAGAAGAGAATACAGATGACATTGTAGATGACTTGCGGTTCAACTATTTACGTGTGAAAAAGATGGTATGCACGAAACAGCTTGGTTCTTTTTGCCAAGTCTTGCCAGTTGGATGCATCTAACATAAGATGCATTTGGGTAGTCGGATACCTGCCTCCTTTATTTGGAAAGAGGGGTATGAATTACCTATGTTTTTGTTCTCTGAGTTATATTTAACTGGTTACCCATTTTCTTTTCAATGCTTGATTTTTCATTTATTTGAGACTTTCACAGACATAGTTTGTAAATTTAATTCTTGTTGTCCTGCACCAGGCCAGTCAATGTTGTATGCTGGAAGCGTGCTATATGTTTGGAGTTCATGGAGAAGGTTAATTTTCCTTGTTTATCAATTTCAGATGTCAATGTGTATTTCGATGTCTTTAGGCTTATATTTGCTTCTCATTTCTTTATTCACACTTCATGGTAATTTTGCACTGTGTGTTCAATGTTTGGAAAGCTTGTTAAACGTGATTAGTTTTAACTAAATATTATTCCTTAAAAAGAACTATACCTTGTTAACTGTTTTCTGTTGGATGCATCACTTTGACCCTATATTTTCCCGGTACTTACTGAAATTCTTGATACTTTCCAGGCGGATGTGCTGGAATATTATGACCAGACTGTAAAATCCCCTAGTGGATCCTTCTACATACCAGCTGTGTTAAGAGTATGTAATTGAGAAGCCTTGATTATCTATATTTTCCTGGACGTCCCACTTGCAATTCCAATATAGCTTGTTTTATTTTTGCTTGATTCCTAAATGTACCTTCTCCTTCTCTGATTTCAGGTCCCAAATCTACTGCAGGTTTTTAAGAGAAGAAGAATTAAAAGCAACCTGAGTAGGAAGAATGTCTTATATCGAGACAACTATACTTGTCAGTAAGTGACCCCCCTATGGTGTTATTCTTATTCCTTGAATCAATTAAAAGATGTGAATTGTCAAAGATTCTCTGCGTTTTTTCTGTATGTTCTTGTATATTTTTCATGCGGAGCAACAAAAACAATTAAGAGGTGTCTGCAGAGTGCATCATAATACCAAACAAAGAGCATCATTTTTGAAGCTTAATGGTACTTTAGATAGCTGGAAGGATCTCGGTATACCTGTGCCACATATAGACCTATGTTAAAATGGAAGCTGGCTAGAATAAGACCAGAGACCGAAAAGAAAAAGATAGAAAAATAGGATTGAACGTTGGAGGTATAGAGCTAGTGTTATTCAAGTTGTACAATAAGCTAGATTGGAAAAAGTCCCCTAGATTCCACAATTTGTCTGCTGCAAACAGAAAGGGTTGTCGGGCAAATGAAGATATGTATCAGGTCAATGAAATACCTGATCCCCCCTTGTTGTCCATTTCCAATTTTATTTCCGCATCTAAGGCCTGATTGTGGTGGAGATCTCTTCAGAAGATTGCTGTTTTAGTATTAAGCTTCATGGCTACAGATTCACGTGCTTCATTGCTGTTGTTTTCTTTTTATTTAAGATAATTTTCCTTTCTCAATAGGTATTGTTCTGCTCGTGAGAATTTGACCATTGATCATGTGCTGCCAATTGCACGAGGAGGAGAATGGAAATGGGAAAATCTGGTGAGATCGGTTTGATATGTATTATAGTCTATTTACCGTTTGTTTCTGGTGTACAGAGAAGAAGAAATTATTTTAGTAAAACATGGAAGATATTTCTCTGAGAACACATCATATGCAGAAAAGTGTTCAACCAATTGACTGCAGGATTATAACTTGTTCTTTTATTCAATCTTGTGAACTTATTGTAACTGTTCAGTGGAGTTATGAGATACTGATTGCTTATCATCAGTAATTTTGAATCCTTTCTGTCAAATCATCTAGCATCGTAGGTACCGCTGCTGTTTTTGGTGCATTTATTGATCCATCAAGCTTGTATTGACCTTAGAGATTTTTCTCCTACATCTATACGCTTTTTTATGGCTTTAAAGATGGCTAAAATAAGGTAAGGGGTCACTAAAAGAATCAAGTGAGAGTGAACCAACGGGTGTATTAGAAAAGTTATAATGTTGCTCTTCACTTTCATTGTGAAAGAAGGGTTAGCCATTTTTTTGACTTGCTAGATATAGTGACCTTGAGAAATGGAACAACTGCAATTTCCATTGAATTCTGGGTTAGAACAGAATGACGTTAGAAAATTGTCTTTATAGAACCCACTAGTAATCATTACTCTTAGTACCACAAAGGCATTAAGGAAGAATTAACTTTGAAGGAAGTTTGTTCTTCCAATTTTGGGGAGAAATGACATGGGCCTAGGTTACTAAATCTGCAACAAAGCTATAATATGATGAACTCTTCCCTTCTTCCAAACCGTTGCAGCTTCTAAGTATTGCTGGTTATCGTAAATCGTAAATAGGTTGCTGCTTGTGCCAAATGCAACTCGAAAAAGGGTCAGAAAACGCTGATGGAAGCAAATATGAAGCTGATAAAGGTTCCCAAGGTACATTAAATTTATATTCTGATCTTCCAAAGATTAATTTTTTAAGAGGCACAGTATGATCTCTTTAAGAGCTGAAAGATATATTTGGAAGCAAATAGTAGGGATCATGACTGGAAATGATTATCAACTCTAAGAACGAGAAAACATATTATGTGTTGAATGCAGTCAGATGTCTTGCTAAAAAGTGTAACTTAACGTTGGTTTCACAGGCTCCAAAAGACTACGAGATACTTGCCATACCCCTAACCAGTTCGGCCCTAAGGATGTTGAGGAAGAGAAACGGTACACCTGAAGAGTGGCGTCAATATCTATTGTCCGAGTGACATCCAACTTCAATGGCATGTGTATATTATCATGCTGGTACATTTTGTCTCAGGGCCCGAGTCTTATGGTGGCAATTTAACGATTAAACGATGAAGGGAGAAAAAAGAAAATGGGACTTTGAACTTTTTGTAACCAATGTGGGTGGTTAGTTTTTTCTCCCTTTGGTTTGATCAACCTGTGTATAGTATAAATTCTCTCGTATTATTTTATTATTGGTATATTCTATGCTCTTCTTGTCATGCTTCAAGGGTCAACTTAATTTACTCAAATTATGTTTCAATACAAACGTGACTGAATTTGTCCTAGTTACTCTTCAGGATGGGAGTAGCTATGTATATTTGAAAGTTACGCAATGTATAATCTCCAAAACCCCTTATATGTGATTTTTCTTGGTATATTTTCATAGAGCTTGATGCATTAGACTAGAGGAAGATCCAAACGGAATGATTCTACCTTTGATTGATTGGTATAACAATGAATAGACATCCCCTGCCATAGCTGGCATACATCGACCCAAAATTTATTGTATGAAAAGTTGACGGTGTATTATGATAGACCCATTCAGTTGCTAACAGATTGGGGAAGAAATATGAATGGTGGTCCATGACCATGAGCAGCAAAATGTGTCAGATTCTTAGTGGTAGGCTATCAGGCCATTGCTACTTTCTTGATATGTGGTTCCCTGAAATTTAGGTGCAATCAGTATTGCATGATGAGTTCTTACCATTTTTAAGCCTCAGCAGAAGTAATCTGGAGTTTGGAAGTGGCATGACTTCACTAGATATATAAGAAAAAAGTACTGCTTTTTCTATAGTTCACATCTTTTGGCCTTGATTCTAGATGTTGATCTCTTGATTATTAATCATCCACCGGTCTTTTTGGCTGTCTCTTGCATAATCCATTGATGTTAGTACGTTTGAGGTACTTGATACGTGTAAATGACAGAACGGCACAGATTAAGATTATCCCAACTTCTTTGGTCCACCAATTTTTTTCTACCCTGAATTTAGGGATGGAGATGAAGCTTGAGGGCTTTGTGATGTGTGGACTATTTTGGCATGCATGTAGACCATGTTATGCATATTCTTTATCCTGAAGGACACATTTTCTTCTTGTAGTCACAATTATTGATATCCTTTGTCTTGCAATAATTGCTCAACGTGCCCTACTTAAAAACCAGCATAGGCACTTGGGATGACTGTCACCAATACCGTTATTTTACATAATAAACGTTCTTAGCCACTCATTCAAAGTTCCTGCCATCTCGTTCTTGTTGGGGAATGAGTTTTCTTGTTCAAAATTCAAATATGAGTTCTTTTTACTCGGTTTCAAAAGATTAAACTAATTGATGCCTGTGTGGGGATTGGGAAATAACCCCCAGTAGTCATCGCCTGCTATAAGAGTAGGACCTGTTAAACAACGTTGACGACAACGGGTGCGAATCCTCATAAGAAATTCACAAGAAACTATTTTGCTCCACCTTACTCTTTTGTTTTCTTTTCTTAACTCTTTTTCTTTCCCAAAATTCATGCATGAATGAGTTATCTGACTCACAAACAGCTATTTCACACCCAAAGGGGAAAGAAAACAAGAAAAAGACAAGTTAAAAAAGTCATGAAAAGTTCCAAATACGCCTAAACTTTCCCTTCTCACTTGATCCCAACTAAAACGGAATGATTAATGGTACTGTTTATTGAGCCAAGCGTCGGTGTGCAATCCACATGAGGCAGATTGAGCCAGAAAAGAGCTATGTCGACGGGAGCAAAGTTTCTGATTTCAAAGAGTTCACAAGCCCTTTCCAATTTGGACAGTAACGTTTACCACTGTAGGATGGGCAAATGATGACGAGGGCTATGATATAGACAGTCTCAAAGCTGTAGGAAAATTATCAGTGTGGGGTTATTATATGTACGGGCTTCAAGCTTCATCATTGGTGTCTAGCATACCAGAATAATACCAGTATTCAGAGTTACAGATTCCAAATTCCAGATTAGTTAAACAAGAAATGGTTTTACCAGGCAATCAATGTCATGTATACGCGCGCGCGTGTGTGTATCCAGACAACAGACTCATATTTACTGCCTTGGAATGTTGAATCAATCGATTTGCTTTGGCATTTGAAACATGAAAGTATTGAGTCTGCAACGTTGCATTGTGATGTGATGCCTGCCTTTCGAATGGTGTTGCGATTAAATTAATTTACTGGAAATTTCCACATTGGAATCACGAATCTGTCGATTTAGACAAAGTAATGCAATCTTTAAAGGGATCATTAAAGTCATTAGCTTAAGCTGGTCAGTACTGTTCCCTTGTCTATACAGAATCCGTTTCTTGAAAAGGTTGAGTAGCTTGATCAACCTGCTCCGAATAATTTACTTTCATCTACAGAAAGAGAGTAGTCCTTTTGACAGGCCTAAGAGAGCTAGCACAAGTTGTGGACCACAACCAAGACACCGTGTCTACACATATGCACTCAAAACCCGCGTTTTCCATTTAAACTTTCACAAGATCCTTTGTAAGACAAAGTAAACTCTTTCCTCCAAGTTATCGTTTTTCATTTCTGTTGTCGTTACTGACTCGTTTTCTTTTTTTCTTTTGAACATGCAGTGCTTGATTCTATATTGCTTTGCAAATGATAATGACTACTCCTCGAAACTAAAACCAATGAAATACTTAGAGAGTGCTTGTTTGGAGGTATGAAAAAAGGGATATGAATATGGAACGAAATTTGATATTTGGTATGAACCTATAATTGTAGACTTAAGAGTTTCATTTCTTAACTTTGAGTAATTCTCTATTCTTTTCATAATCTAGAGAAATGAAAGAGAGGAATGAGAGTGATTGGTATATTTTTTATTTTTTATATATAGAGGATAAATAAAAGGTATAATTATGAGCCAAATAACTTCATAAGTAAAGCTTTAATTTCAATAATCAAATTTATGGTAAAATCAATTAAATAATTAATTACACTATAATTAATTACAATATTTTAATTAATTAATTAATTAAAACATAATTATTAATTAATTAAAATATTGTAATTAATTAATTAATTACAATATAATTAATTAAAAATATTATTATTTAATTACACTACATTATATTTAATTAAAATACTATTATTAATAAAATATAACTATTCATTAATTAAAATATTATTATTCATTAATTAAAATATTGTAATTAATTAATTAATTACAATA
>JANQAP020000034.1:5748811-5760882 GCA_026874005.2 Erythroxylum coriaceum | reverse complement strand
TTAAAATATAATTCATTCATTAATTAAAATATTGTAATTAATTAAAATATAATTTATTTATTAATTAAAATATAATTTATTTTATAATTACTTAATTACAATATTTTTTATAAATCAATAACTATCAATAGTAATAATAATCATTCCTTTATCTTAACTAACCGTCATAATTATAATGATTATATCTATTTTTATTTTTCTTCGCTCTCATTCATATTCTCGTTCTCATTTCTTAAAATAAGTGCTCCCTTAATTGACAGGAGAAAAAATGGGTAGAGACGCTGTGTATATACATGAGGCTGCAGTAATTACTGCAGAATGATTATTAGACAGATAAAAAAAAGTGGTGAGTGATACAAGGGCTAGGCAATTGTATTGGTGACTATTATTAACTTTGGTTGTTCCTTTAGCTTTATCTGCCGACAGAAACCCAGACCATAAGGGGCCACACTTGAGAGTCGACATAGCCCAGCAACCTATACATTTTCTTCTGCTTTCTTTCTTTTTCTCCCAATTTCTCTCTCGTTTTTCTTGTTGGGTTTTTGGTCCTAGCTCTGCCATGGACTTCTGCCGGAATGTGACAGTTCCGGTTGACTACTCTCACCAGCAAGAACAACTTCTTGCATCTCCTCCTCCATGTTCTAAATTTGGTGCTGCTTTGACAGCCACTACTAGTCCACTTGATGACCTTTTTTCTGCTCAAAACACGGTTGGTTTTGCCCTTTCGTTCGTTTTCCATTGTGTGGACTCATGTTTCACTTGTCTGCTTGTTACCATTTGAAGGCTTAACTGAGTTCTGGTTTCTGGCACCATCAATTTCTTATCTTTCGTTTCGTTTCTAATACTTCTGCATTCCAACCAAAGTGGGGTCTTCTCCTGGTTCTTTCCTTGGTTCCTTATCCTTCTAATCTTTGCTTGTTCTCTGGTCTGCCAGAATTTTGTCTACATTCTCCATAACTAGCTTTTGTACCGCATTGAACCTTATAATATTTGCTTAATAGAATGATTTAATGGTCTTATCTATGTAATATTTACTTTGTCTCTCCCATTACCGTAGACTTAATGTATCTGGGCTTTGGTTGATACAGGAAGTGGATGTTCGGTTGGAATGGTTGTCTATGTTTGTGGAGGACTGCTTATCCAGCACAGGAAATTGCCTACCAGTACCCAATACAAATTTTGTTCAAAGCACAGACACAACACCAAAACCCTCTCAACAGAATCCACCTTCGTTGGAGAAATTTATAATACCAGGCAAGGCAAGAAGCAAGAGAAAAAGGGTCAAAAATGCCAAGACAAGAAACCCCCTAAGTAGTTGGTCTTATGGCAACAATCAAACTGTTAACTTTCCAGGCTCAGACCCTCCTTTGCTGCAGCAAACATATTGGTTAGCTGATAGTGAACTCATTATTCCCAGGAAAGAAGACAGAAACAGGGCAGAAGATAGTGAAGTGCAAGGAGGAACGGGGAAGGTGGAAATGGATGTTGAGAAAGATGAAGAGAAGGCTACAATAGTGAGTAGAGGTAGCAAGGACAACATTGGCACGTTGGAAAATAATAATGGGCAGCAACCAAGAAGATGCACCCATTGCCTTACACAAAAGACTCCACAGTGGAGGGCTGGACCATTGGGTCCAAAGACGCTGTGCAATGCATGTGGTGTGAGGTACAAGTCAGGCAGGTTGTTGCCAGAGTATAGACCAGCCAAAAGTCCTACTTTTGTGAGCTATTTACACTCCAATTCTCACAAGAAGGTAATGGAAATGAGAATGGCTAATAGCTCTTCTGTCTTCCATTCCTAATCAGGATAGGAATGGCTTCAGAAAGAATCTCATTGTAGCAAAGATTTGAGTCTACTCATTAGAGAGTTGAAAAGTTTAGCTAGCAGCGTAGATGATTCCTTGTTTTATCAAAGCGAGTTCAATATATAGTACCTATTGGATATTCCTGCCAATATGATTCTGAGTAGTTTCTTCGGATATGTCCGTTTGCCAATTCCAACTAGTTGTCGAGTCCAAACAAAGATGAGAAAATATGTGCTTTAAATTTTCATTCACTGTAGTTTCATTGACGAAAAAGAAGTAGGAAAGAGGGGGAAATTTGGCCCTTTTGATGTGATGATACGTAACTTAACCTGAAGCTGAACTTGCTACTGAACGCATCTCTTTATTGAGTACAGGAAAAGGTTGGATGTCAGATTCTGAAATTTAGGTTACTTGTGATTAGTTTGTGCTGACAAAGATTTTTCATTAAATAACATTAATTGTGGGACATATCCCTTTGAAATTATGTAATAACATTACGTAGATTTTGGCAATCCCTGACAAAGGATAAGATGATGGACCGAAGCAACTAGCGAGGGCCACTTTCATTTTACGTGTACAAAGGATAATAAGGATATTATTGAGCCAATTGATTCTCACAGAACTTCTTTCCTCTTTTGTTAGTATTTTACGTGTACTGATCTCCTCTCTTCTTTTTCTAATTTTTTTTAGTTTTTCTTCATTACTTCTGTTAGGCCTTATTTGATAAATAACTTATCAGTCATTTTTTTCCGGATCGAAAGATATAAGTTGTTTGATTATATCAAATCGTTGGTAATTATATTTGATAATCAGTTAACTGAATTGGCGAATTGAACCCAATTCACCAACGGCTGAGAAATTAAGGGATTAAAAGATTATTATATCCAAAGTTATTATAAATTACTTAAAGAGATAGAAATAATAAATTTATTATTTAAATTTAATATTTTTAATTTTAATTTTTGAAATTAAATGAATATCAAATTATATAGTCTTTCTTTTTAACTTTGAAATGATAATGTTGACTTCATTTGTTCTATCTAAATTCTCATAAGAATATTTAAAGAAATACTAAAATATAATATTTATGATCTTATAAATCTTTTTTTAAATTATGTAATTATAAGTTATTTTATAAATAAATAACTAATATTAAACATTTAATTTTACCAAACATCTTTAAATAAAGAGCTGATTTTATCAGTTGGTTAAATCAATCATATTAATCCGTTGTCAGCTAACCAGTAATTGAAGCAACTAATAACTCGTGCAATTTGATGATTGCCAAATAGAACCCTTGTCTTGTATAAGTTATAAATTTATTAATTTATTATGTTCCAAGTGCCTAAGATTGTAGTCGTAGACACCTGCAGGACAAGCAGCAACTAGATAAGGGCAATCTTATCTTTCTATTTTCAAATCTTTGCATTGTATAGTCACATTCCACAAACATTTATGATTTACCCAAATGACAAAAAACAAAATTTAGGTAAATCATATATTTATCGATTAACCGACATATCACCTGGACGTGGTTGGTGGTTGGTAAGTTGCTAGACCAAACTTTATAAAATGGGTCCCCCTTCGCCCGACTAACTTTCACGATTAAGTATGATTAACCATCTCCACTATTGCAATCTCCCCTGCCAATTTAAATCAACATTTGTAGGAAGATCAAATCTAGACACAATTTCAGTTTTTCTATTCCAATCTTATTTTTATTAAAAAAAACAACATCATTTTATATTTATTTATACATAAAATGACATATTTTGGAGGCAGAAATAGGATTGAATCAGAGCTACAAGTATCTGATGCTTTAAAAAACATGCAACCTTCAATAGAATGGAAATTGATTTGAGAAAAATAAATGTGCTGACTCCTACTTTGGAGACAAGTAAGGTGGACGGCAGCATGGATGGATCTAACGGTATGCAATTTTACATTAATGGCCCCATTGTTATCGTCTCTGTATAGAGTTCAGGCCGGCTTTAAATTCATTTTTTCAGGTCATAGGATAGGGACGGGGGATAGAGGGGGAAGAAGATAGTCAAAAATGGCGCCATTGAGATGTAAAGTGCTTAGTCAATTTTAGAAATAGGATGACGATAGATTAATTAGTGGAACGTTTCATTTTTCCCTCTAATTGGAATTTGAATTTGATTCTGTTCTCTAATTCCTAGATTGTGTCTTTGAATGTAGGGAATGCTGACAAATAAAAGTAGGAACAAGGAGAGAGAGATGATCGGTGAGTTCAATTTTGTTGAAGAATCAACTACAACTTATTGTCACGTTGAATTGGCTGATCTTCATCGAGGATTAAAAAGATTCTAACTTATTTTATCAGTTTAATTTTAAAATTTTAAAATTGTTTTATTTTTTAATTTATTTTTTAACTTTTTGGTTCAATTAATTTTTAATAACTTTTATTGTTAAAATTTGACCAATTTATTAATTAATCGATCAATTTTATAAATTAATAAATTTTTATAAATTAAAATAAGATAATTAATATTTATTTAATAATCTTTTTTTAATTAAGCTTTAAATTCTTCGATAAATAAAGATATTCTCTTTCAATTATATTTTAAATTCTTTAATTTTATTTAATTTTTAATACCAGTTAAAACTTTTAAATCTCTTATTTTATCAATTTAATTTTTAATCTAAATTTTAAAATATTCGTAACAATGAGCTAGTGGTAATACGAAAACAAACCTCGTAATAACTACTGTCCAAACTAAATGACTTTGAACTCGGCCAGGCCAAACTTAAAAGTAAATTTTGTAATCAGAACTCAAATTCAATCCCTTCTAGTAAAATTAAAAATTGCTAAATTTAAATTTAATCTGACTAATTTATTTTGAATAATCAAATTTGAAATTTGAATTCAAACCCGCCTAATTCGTAACTCTATACAAGGATATTAGTAAAAAGGGTTGAAAAGAATTTTAAAGCTATCACTGTCCGTCTCAATCATAGCAACTGAACTGACCGCTCTTCCAAATTTTCTCACGTATAGCTTCCTATGTAGTGTGTCCACTGGGACTTGACATTCAGAACTATATTTCGGGCTAGAAAATGAAACCAACAAGCTAGAAAAAATGAAAAATCCAAAGTTTCAGCTGAATCTCATTAAATAAATGGCTGACGGAATCCCAAAAAGGTAAAATGAGCATGAAATCGACAAAATACATGGGCAAACAACGCGTCCAGGTATCTACAAGTATATGCCTATAGCAACAGAATTGTCAATAATATTACAGCTACAGAACCCACCCGTGTCAGCCCACGTGAGGAAGAGGATGATGCCTTTATTTGAATGGTGAAATTGCAATTTGCTTGTGAAATATTTTGTGCAGTAACCATGGCCAAACCTTGAAAATTACAGGCCAAGTCATCTTGGTTTTGCACCTGGAAGTACATATTGAATGCATATGAAGCATTTCCATTAGCATCCAAGCCATTACAAGAAGAGCCATATCCAAGCGCGGTGCAATCTGAGTAAGTGCAAGCATAATTTATATTGTCTGCAAGCTTGGTAAGGTCCTTCGCATTGGGGTTGAACATACACCACTTCTGTGGAAGATATTCGACATTCTGAGCACCTATAAGGAACTTGTTTTGACCCTGACCAGAAAGATCTAGAGCAAACTTAGGCTGTCCATCATAACGAAATATTCCCCAATGACGCTCAAAGTTTCCAGGAGCTATACTCTTGGCATCCTCATCAAGAAGACCAAACAAGTAAACTTCTATGTATCCAGAGCGGAGTGGTGTCCCTCTGTTAGATGCAAGTCGTGGTAATAGACCGTTGTAGAATCTATAAGCATTGCCTATGTTAGCATTCTTGTCTCCCTCTGTAGGCCAACCTACCTCCCCAACTATTATGGCCATGTCCCCAAGACCCACTGCTTTAAGGGCTGAAACCAGGGTGTCAAAGTTAGCATCAAACACATTGGTGTACTGTATCCCAGTACCTTTGTCCACAACAGGTTGAGGTGCCCCATCAAAGAAAGCATAGTCGAACGGGAAGTTGTCATTTCCATAAAGACTTAGGAAAGGGTAGATGTTCACTGTGAATGGTGCATTGTTCTTGTTCAAGAACTGGACAATCTGAGTCATGAGGTCATTGATATCGATACGAAACCTTCCAGAAGATGGATACTCCTGGCCAGCAGGAGAGTTGTACACATCAGCATTTAGAGGTACAGTGGCCTTAATGGAGTTTCCAGCACCAGCTTCATTCAGGGCATTCTGGATATTCTGAAGTGCTGGGAAGGTGACATTAATGAACGAACCATTGTATGATGTGAGGAAAGGCTCATTCCCAACTGCAACATACCTTTGTACAGACAGCAAAAGTGTTAGGCAATTCAGGCCTCTTGACATCCTATGCTCAAGTCAAGTAAACCCAGAGAGTTAAATGTAAAGCTAAACGAAGTAACATAAAACATGTTTTCAAGCAATGTGTCTGATCATTAAGTAAACTGATCATAGATTCATGATTGAATCTGATTATAAACTTATCCATGTAAATAAAATTCGTTAATTATCCAAATACTAATTTTCAACACAGATAAAAGGGCAGAATTAGAGCATGTTTGTTTTTTTAAATAAAATAAATCAATGTGAGATACAATTATTCTAAAATAATCACAAACCCTTTTTTTTATTTGGATCTGTTACCAAAACTTCAATGCCTAATGTTATCTGCAATTGTAGGCGTTCTACATCAAAAATCTTGTCATTTCTTAAGAGTATTGCTTAAAGCAAAAGAAGGAACTGCATCTAAAATGAAACCTCTATGTTTACTTTCAAGAGGAGCTCGAGCTAAAACATGCAAATTATAGTGCCAAGAAAATTGTAATAATAGTTTTGATGAAAACAGAGATAAAGAAGAAAACAGAAGGGAGAAGAGTATACACAATGATTTAACTATTCACCTACAATCAAACACCATTACCAGTGTTAAAAGGCAGACACCACAAAAGCAACATATCTCTTCAGAATTGTAATTCCACGAGCATGCTTTCTGCAGCTAAACTAAAAGGTTACTGCTTTCTGCTCAATAAGAGAATAAACCATTGCAGGTTTATATTTTCCTATGGGACATTCTCTTTGAAAATAGTTCAATTTTTGAAACTGCATTAAAATCTGTGGATTGATTTAACTCTAAATAGAGTTGTCATGAGTATGCCAATCGACATAAGGCATGAGTCCTTGACAAGATTCCTAGGTCCCCTTTTCTCTTTCATTTTCTTTATACAGCAAGTCAACATGTGCTCCACTCCATAAAAAACATACAAAGTTGTGCCTTTGATAGGGAAAGATCAAGAGGTGTCAAGTTGTTGGAATAAGAAATACCATCTTCTAAATGACGTTGATTTAGCAACAGAATCAACATCTAATAAGTCCTACTTTATCACCGAAATTGTTCAAAATTACACAGCTCGACGTCGTGTACATCAACAAAAACACAAATGTCGCTCTACAAAGTCCCAAACGAATTCGTTGAAGATACATTGATAGCTAATGAAGGCACAAAAATTATTTGAATCCATAACAGTAGTTCATGTAATTTATAAACATCAAATATACTCGGTCAATATTTATTATAATCATAAAAGTCCAAAGAGAGCCATTTTCATTATTGTTTGAACTCACATAATTGATTTCTCAACTGCAATCCTGATAAAGCAGGTCATGAAATCTGGTTTATGAGAAGAAGCAATAAAAAGAACCAATTGAAAGAGAGAAGGGAAAACCATAACGTTTCACATTAACGACGACTACACAATTAAATAAACAAAGTTATTACAGTTTGGATCGACAGACGACAGAACTTCAACCTCACCACCTCATTCCTGCTTCATTTGCATAGATAAAAAAGAACAATAAAATCATATATGTGAAACTGATTGGACCAATAACACCTCACAGAGATCAACATACCAACAACAACAACATCTAATAGAAACTTTAAACCCCCACCGAGAATTAACTAGAGAAGGCTAAAATAGATTGAAGCAAAAAAATGTTGAAACTTACTTAATCTTAACACCTCCGTTGAAGTTGTAAACTGTGACATTCTTGCTGACCCACTTCTTGGCACGATCATAATCAGTCATTACAGCTAGCTGGTCATTTGGAATAGCCACCATGACCTCAATGTCACTCCCAGCAAGGGCACTCATGGTGCTCTGGTCTGCATCAAAAAGTTTCACTTTTGTGATTCCATTATCCTTCAACATCTGCACAACAGTCTTAGGAGGCAACTTGTGAGTAGCCTGAGTTCCCCAGTTGACCCCCAGACCATGAACATAAGTTCCCAAAAGGCCAACAAATAGAACCCATTGGATACACCAAGAACTGTACATGTTTTGCGTATGGATTTCTGGGATGACAAAAGCAGATTGGGCTGGAGGGAGTAGAAAGTAGTAATAAAGTAAAGGTTTATTTATTTGCTACCAGACTCTGGTATTTCCTCTTTTTGTTTTTTGCGTTTATAGGGAAAGAAACGGTTTTCGGTAGATGGGTACGCGGAAACAGCGAAAATCCAGCGATTTAATGACACGAAATTGAAGGCTTTTGAGATCGTGAGATATCTCGAGAATAAAAAGGAAGCAAATCAAGAGTCCTAAAAAAATGTAGGATGAAAAGAATTAAGAAGTAGAGAATAGGGAAATAATAAAGGAATGAACTTTGAAACAGAAACACACAAGATTCGCTGATTTGATCGAAAGAAGAAATGGGTTGTCAACAGAACATTAAAACCAGAAAGCAGTTAACATCTGAAGATGCTAAAAATGAGAACTTCCAAACGAACAAGGGATGCCAAAAGTAACAAGCTTTATAAGAAAGACCAAAGGAGAAAACAGAGCAATATTCAAATAAATGCTCCGAAAGTCCCAAAAGATTCAGATTTCGTGATGATAATCAAATGGTGAAGTCCTTCCAAAAGGAATTACAAATCAAACAATGGAAAGGATGCAACAAAAGATAAAACTTTAAAGAGAATGAAAAGTTGGAGAGAGGGAGGAGAGGCGATAAATAAAAAGACAAATCCACTAGAAAGTAAAGGAACCGAGGGTTTAAAAAACAGAATCAGATTTTGCGTGATGGTTTTTGTCAAGTCTTGGATTTTAATTAAGAGATACCATTTCTTAAAGCCTAACGTCTATAGTTGAGAGGAAACTCTGAAAAGGGGGGAGTTATGTGTAGTTTTGAAAAGGTGAGGACCAAATCATCTATGCACTAACGTATTAATTAAATAGGAAGTTACGTTGGAAAACGTGAATTAAAGAAAAAAAGCTGCATTTCCTCTGTTTTTCCAGATTTTGAATTGGGAAAGGAAGGGTCCCAGTCCCAGAACCAGAACCAAGTTTGCCTCTGTTTTTTTTCTTTCATTCAAGTAGTTTTAATCAAACGATGAAAGATAAGTCCATATAATAATTAATACAATCCTATCCTTGTGTGGCAATGACGCGGCTTCCATTGAGACAGCGCCAACTTACTTACTTTGCCCACTAGTAAGGAACTTTGCCCACTAGTAAGGAAAGAGGATCCTCGAGACATCATCGTCGGATGGAAGAGAGGAGACTAATAAAAAACTAGATACGTATAGTGTAGCTTAATATGTTGAACCATTCAATGTAACTGATTTGTATATTTTTATTTTATATTCTTAAATATTATGCGAGTACTTGAATATAATAAATATCTTTTGAAAGTGAAGTGATTGGAATAACTTCTTTTAAAATTACGAACTTATTCAAAAATATAATTATATGTATATATACTATACGTATGCTCTGCTAGCTTTCTTGAAGTTTTTGTTTGGTTTAGTGCTTTAGCTAAAGGAAGGTCGGTGGCCGACAGAAAACATAAGGTAAATCATCTCTTAGTTAATGTAAAAGTGGTACTTTCCCGAAGACCATAGCTTTATCTCATGTGATACATACAGCATACGAATTATATTAATAATAAGAAGTCTGATAGTTGGAAGTTTTAAGGTGTTGCATTGCAATTAGAAGAGAACTCTGTATTAAAGAGCTCTCTTTGTCAATGGAAGTGACAATGTCTCTTTCAGAGAAGATCACAGATCAGATTCCTTTGCATGGACATGGCTCAACTGTCACAATCCCACCGGATAAAGACCTTGTTATACCCAATTATGTTCATACTTCTCCTTCTCAGGTTATGAAAAGGATACAAATTGGTTTTGAAATATAAGAATTTCTTTTTTTTTTTTTGTTACAAGGGAAGGTGCAAAGCACCTGTGAATTACGGGATTACCCCCTGAGTTAGCCTCAAAGCGTTAAGATCGATGCTCTCCGATGAATCCATCAGAACCTCATTTCTATCGAAAATTCTCAGCCCAGATAGTTCCTCAACCCTTGATGGAGATTGCGAAGATGATGCCGCTGTGCTTCTTACCGGTTGATCAAACAATTCACCCCTGAGATCCTGAGGAATGTATTCAGAAGCCCCTTGAATTGTGTTTGCCGAGTTCCATGGAGAATGGCGATTCTGGTATCGCACAATGGTTCCAGCTTTGATCCTTTGTGTTGATGTGTGTAGCTGACTAACTGAGTCTGGATTAACCGGATTTGGGGGGGACAGAGATTCTGGAGGCTTCTTGAGGAGAATGGTGTCGAAAGTGACGTTCGATAGACTTCCTTTAGCTATGTGGTCAGCCAGTGTGTTCAACCTCCTGGGAATGTGCATAAAGGAAAAATCCTCCAATAGAGAGACTTGCCGCCGTATGCTCCTAACCAATGCAAGCTCAGGTAAGGCTCCTGTTTCCTCCATTACTAGTTTAATAACTTCAGTACAATCTGAGAGGATTTGGATATTCCTGATCCCCATTTTTGCTGCAATGTCAAGGCCTGTGTGAACAGCCCAAAGCTCTGATTGAAGGGGGTCGCAGATGCCGATTCTTTGAGAAAAACCTACGATCCAATTCCCGTTGCTTTGCGTGAGGAAGCCACCAGCCGACGCCCTTCCGTTGTGACGAGAGACTGCATCGTCACAATATAGGTGAAAAGCCTATTCTGTGACCTGCTGTGCCATCTGATTCCCCTGATGTAATTCCGTAGTATTCTCCTGATTGTTTAACGACGAAGTGTTGTAATTTCTGGTAGTTGCTGAATTCCTTTGGTAGATAGAAGAGTGCAACTGGTATCTTGACGCTTGTAGCCCGCTTGAGCTGGGTATTGCACTAGATGTTTCCGTGTGAGAGCTGGTTTCCTTTGTGCTACTATTCTTGAAAGCTGCAATTGTTATTTTAACTGTTGCTTGCACTGTCATATAAATCTCATGTATTTGGGTGGCCTGTTCTTGAAAAACTTCTGCATTGCGAGCCATCCACAGTTTATAACATGTCACCGTAAACCAACATTTCCAGTCCGACATTCCCTGCAATTCATAATGAGCTAGATTAGTGAAGATCCACTTACTACACGAAGATTCTTCCCAAAACTCTTGAGGAAGAGTATGATGAATCATTTTCCATATTAATTTGCTTCGGTGGCAATCCCTCAAAGCATGTAAAATTGTCTCGTTGCATTCACATAAATGGCATTGTGAACAAGCCGCAATTCTCCTCCTTTGTCTCTCTGAATTCGTCCATATAACTTCCTTGGAAGCCTTCCAAAGGAATATTTTGATCCTTTCTTGAACTTTCATCGACCAAATCAAATTCCATTCCCTATTGATTGGGTTCCATTTGTGACAACAAAAAGTTTCATAGGCGGAGGAACAGGAGAAACGTCCCTTTGAGTGCCATTTCCATAAAATCTTGTCTTGACCAGCCAATGCGGAGGGAGTGGGTACTGCTCGGATTTCCTCTAACTTTTCTGCTGGCAGTAGTGAAGCGAGGGTAGACCAGTCCCATTCACCTGTAGATAACACATAAGAGTTAGCTTTTTTATTTAGTTCAAAGGAAGACAGAGATTGCAAAGCATACGGGTGCAGAGGTGTTTTGGAGTGGGTCCAGGAATCTCGCCAGAACGATACTCTATTCCCGTCTCCTAGGACCCAACTTATGCTCTGTTGAATAAATGCGAGATTTTTTTGCAAATGTTGCCATAGATGTGAGCCTTTGTGACAAAGGTTTGCATGAAGGAGATCATTATGGTCAAGCTTGTATTTTGAGAAGAAAATATTTTTCCACAATTTTGGACTATCAGAGATAAGGTCCCATGTAAGCTTGAGGGAAAGAGCGATGTTCGTGTCATGCATTTTCCTTAAACCAAGCCCACC
>JANQAP020000034.1:5717005-5730221 GCA_026874005.2 Erythroxylum coriaceum | reverse complement strand
ATTAACTTACCGTCGGTAAAGTTATTGACGGATAAATCTTGTTAGTCGGTAACTTTATCGACCGAAGACAAAAAAAAAAACTGTTGGTATATTCACCGACGATTACACAAAATATCTGTCGGTAAATTTGCGAGGAACATTCTGTGATTCGTCGCAAATTATTACCTACAGCTATTTCTGTTATGCTTTAGTCCGTCGGTAAATTCCGTCGCTAACTTAACTTGCTAACGGAATATATAGGTGTTCTGTCGTTAATTTCCGTCACTAAATTTCATTTTTCTTATAGTGAATAAACCCATATAAGTTACCTTAGCATGTTAACTAGAGATCTGAACGTCATTAATAAGAAAAAGATTGGACGACATTCGCTGGCTCACATCTCTTTTCTCATATATATAATCCTTTACATGTCACGTAGGTATCTCTGAATTTCCTGATTTTATTATTATATGCAATTGCTCCTAGAATGCATCTCCTAGAGATCACGCATTAAAAAGATTCTTATAGCTATTTCATGGATATCGAACGCCCACTCCCAACCTCCAACTTACGGCCATCGTGCTCTTTGGCCCGTAAAGATATGGTACAATCTAATCTGTAATATGCACATATATCGATAAGTAAGGATGCAGATAAAAATGTTTCGAACGATAAGGTGAGGTTTGGTGAGCACAACGTCACGGAAATAATCTCTATGTAGAAATATAAAAAAAAGTTGCATATATTATAACATTCTTAAAATTCCCACGAAGCAGAAAGTTTTATGCAATTGACAAGTTAAACTTTTGACTTATATAAAACTCACTGCAAAGCAGATGCCCAACCTTATTAACACCTAATAAAAAGATCAAATATTAATATATAAATTTTAATTAAAGTCTATTTCCATTTATTAACACTCTATTTCAGTGTGATTAATTCTAATTTCCAACACAAAGCTAACATTATAAACCCTAATGAAACCGTAACTCAAACATAAAAATGCTATTTCATATTATTGGATCGTAAGTTTAATATACTAACTTTGGAAAGTACACACTTAACTCCAAAAACATATATTATAAGAAGTTATTTCCAGTAATTACAAAGTTTTAATATTAGTGATAGTCTAAAAATAATATTATTGCGTAAACCAAATAAAGCTTTAGCTCAAACATAAAGTAGCTCTATACTATTGTATAATTTGAAATTTAATGTAGGTAGTTTTAGAAATAGTATATTGAACTCTAGTTCACATTTAATTTTTAATAAGCTTATTAATGTAAATCTTAATGGAAGATTTGAAAAGATTTATACATTAAGACTTTGGTTTAAAAATATTTGATTGTAGACTACAGTAAGTTTATTTCAAAAGTTGTTTTATTTGATTTTTTATAAAACGTGAATTTTGATACTGTTAAGTATAATTCACACTCTTTAATTTAAATTAAAATGAGATATTGATTTCTGTAAGTACTTTGTAAAGTTATTGCTATACTTTGATATAGGAAATAAATATCAACACTTTCTACCGCCAAACACGTTGAACTCCAACGGCTTATTCAAGAGATAGATATTCGCAGTTTTTCTTGCTAAAGAGGATAAGCAAGATGTCCTATTTAGGGATTCAGTGAGAGGATTGATTAATTCAAAACATCCTTGCGTCATCCATTTCTGTATTAATCAACCAAAACTGCCTAGATGGTTGAACATTTATCTATATCACGAAGCTTATGCTTATTGACTTCAGTAATATCAGTTTTAAATCACATTGTTGATTTCTTGTTACAATCTGTCAACATTTTTTATCATTATTTCCTGATCACCTTTTAACATCCGAAAAATCCACCGAAGCATATAATTCAAAGCTCTCACATGCTCTGCGACGCAAAAATTGTACCTGCCTAGATTCAACTTTAAACGTGGATCGTTGCCTAAAACTTAAGAAATGAAGTGGAAAGTACAATGGACCTACAGCACTCAAAGGATGCCTACCCCAGATGTCCAGATCTATACGTTCATCGGATACACAGGCAGATGGAACGCTGAAGAAGCAAGCAACAGTAAGGGATGTACTTAAAATCGCACACCAATGGCTGTCTTTTGTGAATCCCCGGACACTCATGTCCAAACTGGAAAGTACAATGGACCTACAGCACTCAAAGGATGCCTACCCCAGATGTCCAGATCTATAAGTTCATCGTATACACAGGCAAATGGAACGCTGAAGAAGCAAGCAACACTAAGGGATGTACTTATAATTGCACACCAATGGCTGTCTTTTGTGAATCCCCAGACGTTCATGTCCAACAACTAGACCTCGTTTCTGTTTCCCTGCTTCCCATGCACAACCATCTCACCGAAAACATAGCACATCAAATCTTAAAGATTGCGAACAGGATGTTAAAATCAATGGCATGCATGCTTCATCGTCATTACAGCCTACAGGAACATTACAGGACATCAGATCTTCTATTCCCGTTATTCTACTTCAACCCTCTACGTCGCTTTGAAACAAAAACAGGATTAGAACAAAAAAACGGGCACAGAAAATCTGAACCCATATTACAGTCGCATTGAAGGGTACTGTCCCCGGAATTGCTTTTATTTTTGGACGTCTTGGCTATATCTCAATAAGCTTCTTTTAGTAGGATCGAAGAGGAGAAACTTCTTCTCATTAATATGCTTTGTGAATAAAGACTACGGTCAGGGAAGAGTTCCACAAGGCAAGAAAAAGATACGGTGGAAGTGTTCTATGACGTCGTGCCTTGGTACTACGATCCCGCAGAGGAGGATTCTCAATGGATTATCCACTTGCTTTTGCAAAATAACAAACAAAAATGGATAGATGCTTAAGAAAAGGTATAAAGCTAAAATCATACGTATGAGACTTATCGTCTTCGCAGACAAAAACTCCGCAAGCTAAAATTCATGACTACAATCAATAAAACTTTGGCAGAAATCAAGCAGCATAGCTGGTAACTTGGAATGACATGTACCATGAGTCCATATGGCATGCTGTAGTACTCCGCATCTTCTATACAATAAGTTCATCTTCAAGATAGTTATATTCAAAAGTGAAGTCTGTCTTGATTCTCTGACACCTGAACAAAAGAAGCAGAGGATTAAATCCAGAAAACTATCAATGAACACACATAGAAAGAGTGAAAAATAATGTGACTAATATATGTTAACATGGTTAACTATTTCTCATTTTGATAACACCAAGTTCATCCCCAGCCAGGTTAAAACGGTGCTGGGACTTAAGTTACATGCTGAAGAAACTGTTTCTCATGCAAATGCGACAATTGCAATTCAAGTTAAGACAAAAACATCACTTTCAATGGATAAGAATAGAGAACACAAGTAAAATCTGCATACCATCCATGTTGGAGGTCATCATTGGCAATATGGAAATCGAAATACACATATGTTCCCTGTTCATATTCGTCAGTGGTAATTTTTGGCTCTTCATGACGTTGAAACCAGGTGTTGTACTTCCTGTGATATCTCCAAGATTGTTTCTTCAACTCTTTTGCAGCCATATATTGTTGATAGGTATTCTACAGAAACGAACACTTGGCATGAGAATAAGGTCAATACCATACAATCAGAGTTAGGAATAGAATGACATCTCTTCCCCATTACCTGTTGATGGTAAAATGCAAAGAATAAGGTATCAGGTCCACAGCTCTCCAAGCTTACATGTTCCCAGAATGCAGGGTTGTTCACAATGGGTGCTTGTACTTGAGGATAACTAGGAGGCGTTGCTGCAGGGTGCTTCTGCAAAGCCAAACAAGTAACGGAGACTGTTATGTAACCTAACACTATCATTGCTTTAACTGGTGGTGTACAATGAGTTTTGTAAGGAATTCATACAGGAGTGTAGCTCCTGGCACGTTCCGAGTCTTTCGGTTGAGGAAGTTTGAGAAATGCAGCTTCCAGCATCTGCAAATTGTGCATTTTATCATTCACTATACCAGAATTCATAGCAGATGCACTGACACTATCGCCAATGGCACCAAGGTCAGAAATGCTTCTTCGACCGATAACTCCTAGGCCACTAGAAGGCTGGCTTGAATGTATGGGTTGTCCAGGAGAGAGATCAATATCTCTTTGCATTTGAACAGGTTCTGTCAAAGAGCCAGATGTTGCTGCCTGCAGCAAAAAAGCATTTACAAGCAGCTCAAGTCACACACGCTTGGACATCACTCCTCTATGGCAGATACATTTAAGACTATCAAGGAAATGTGCTTCTACCAGCCTCACGGGACTTGCAATATCTCTCTCATGTATTCTCTACTCAACCAAGGCCCACAGATCATCCTTTACACTAATATAAGCCCAGTCAGTTGAAAACATTGCCTCTCCAATTTCCTGTTTCCTAAGGATGTAATAACTATTGTAATTAGATTTCTTGTTTTCACCACTATCAGGTCCCTCCCCATGAATCTTATACATGGTAACAATATTTAAGTAGAATAATCGTCCTAGAATTTACGAGGGTAGAGATGTAATCAGATAGCAAGTGGTGCACGAGGTCCTGGCCTATTCTTCTGTTTGAAATACTTTTCTCAGCTTTCATCCCCATGCTAATGTAGAAGTGATGCAGGTTGATCAAGGTGGATTGTGGATCCCCATGCCCAACAGGACTCAATAAAATGCTAAACAAAATCGACAATGTAGAAAGAGGTGGGCAAGTCTACATACAGGAGTATCCATTGCATATGGAACTTTTAATCCGTCTTCATTCACAAGATTTTTTCCAAGTCCAGATGTTGGAGCAGATTCTGGAGTTGGGTCATCAGGTAAAGTTATTGCTTGCTGCTGCTCGTCGACCTTTCCATGCCCAATATCTGCATTGTCAATTCCATTCACCAACATAAGCAATTTATATTTGCGTCTGAAAGAAAGACCAGCTAATAGAGGAGTACCAGCATCTTTTGCACCACTTGATATTACAACTTGTTGGACAGACTGCTGATGGATGGGACTTGACTGCTGTACGGCAGCCGTAGTAACAGAATTAAGACTCGATGCCTGTCCACCAAGGCCCAAACTAACTTGTGAAGGCACAGATGAGCTTTGAGAATTGAACTGCAAAAACAGCCAGGTACATGCAAGAGAGTTGTGTCAAAGTAATCTCAATTCTCTTTTATGTAATTAGAAGACGGGCTATAAAAAGAATATCTTGATAGAAATTGTTAGCCACAATCATGAGTTAATATGATTATGATCCTTAATCAGAAAGATTTACTTGCCTTCCTTTCACATGACAATTGCTTAAAGCCATGTTGACAAATGAACATATAACCAGGAAAGAAAAACTATTTTCGATATTTGAAGATCAAAAGAAATTGTAAACTCGATCTTAAATTGCCTTCATGAAAACTCAAAAGGGTTAGCAACAAATGCATGTGATAAGAACTGGTTAATAATGGCATCATATTTGATACAGAAGACAACTGGATGCTTCACACCCACTAATCTCCAAGAGATAAAAGTTGAAAAGAGTACCTAACCTACTACAAACAAAAACCTTTTTGGGACTATGAATTTATTTCTGAGCAAACAATTGTTAAGACAATGAGTACTTAAGTTGTCAATGAACAACATGAAAGACCTGTTCAAAAGTTTACAGGTCAACTTGTCAAGAAAGTAAAAGGCAAGAGAAAAAAAATTTTGAAGGAGAAAAGGTTGCCTGCTGCAGAAGTGGATTTTGTTGAGAAGAAAACTGTTTGTGATTTCCACCAGCCAGAGGTGGCATGCCAAGAAGGGTACTGTGACCTTGTTGCTGAACTTGTTGTAGTCGTTCCAAGAATTTCTCCCTCTGATCGGGTGCAATCTCAGTTCTAGTACGGAATTGCCCCTGAAATGGAAACAATATCCAGTCTTTAAACTGTTCTTTAAAATGACTACTACTGCCAAGTGCAGAGGGACATGCAAAGTTCCTAAGCCCTTCAAATGACAATCCCAAATAGATGAGGATTAAAAGTTTGGGTGTTAAACAGTTTTATCTACCTTATGATAACATGAAGAACATTTATCAATCCCGTCCTCCTTTTCCACTGGTCAGAAGGTTTGGGGGCCATGACAGAATATAATTTCAGACTTATAGTCATATTTTTGCGACATTTTCAGCTAGGTGTGACCTTAATATGCATTTTGCAGGTGTCCCTATGTGTGTTCTCATTAATGTAATCCAGTTCAATCGTGAAGGAACACAATTAAATTAAACTTGTTATCCTGAATTAGATTAATCCATCATTGTCAGCCCATTCTTCCTGTTTCCAATCCGATCATTATGCCCCTGAGCAATTTATCCTGCTAGTGACAACCCAAAAAAACTGTACAAAATTCAAATAGCAACAGATTCCACCTACAGCAATAATAAATTAGTAACTATTAATCAACATTACAATTTTTTATCATACAAACATCTGAAACATTATCTATCTGCATGCAATAATAATGGAATGCTCCATCTAGTAAAACTGCACCTTGCCATTAAGCCAAGGGTTGCAACTTACCAAATCCTGTGCTTGCTAAAGTTTCAATAAATTGGAACATTTCCTCTTTGAGCTCAAAACAAATAATTTTGAATAAAAGTGACACCTTAAGTTTACATCACACTTGACAATGTCAAATTTTGTTATCTTCAAATCCCAACCAAGCAGGATGTCATCAAGCCAACCTATTTCTCCAGTTTTCTTAACTTAGCCAAGCAAAATTCCAGCGTAGACTACATCTCTTCAAGCTTAAGTATTACATAACTTGGTGCTATAATGAAGGTTACCAAATTCATGTACCCACTAACTCCACAAATCAGTACACCTTCAACAAGACGGATTTTAAATCCAAAAACTCAGAAAATAAACAAATATCTTGCCGTCAATGATCTTCAAGTGGAAACAAATAATACTTAAGATTTTCAAATCTGCAATTCATAAAAATGTAGATAAAGGCTTACTGGTTCATTCTGATTTTGAAAGGAGCTTCCGGGCCTCCATTGCATGCCTGGGACTAAGGAAGAGGAAAAGACTCTTGAACCTATTGCAGCACCTTCACCAACACTGCTAGAATCGATTGTGCTGGTTCCATCAGTAGCCTTGCTAGCCTGAGGTAATATCATTCTCATACTCAGAGGAGAAGCCAAAGGCTGCACTACTCCACTATTCCCAATCCTATCATCAGTTACTAAAATATTTCTTTTTCCCAGGTCAGTGGAAGAGGGTACTGTGCCAAGGGCCCCACTGCTGGGAACTATGCCAGAATTAAGAGACATACTAGATGAAGGCTGACTAGAGAGACCATTTCTAGTTATGCCCCTTGCCAATCCAGTATCAATTAGAGACGGCGATGATCTGTGGCCAGGGAAGCCTGCGATTTCTTCCTCCTTGACTGCAGTTGCTGGTGCTGCAGGTGATGGAGGATTGGCAGTAGATGCATTTTCAAGAACACCTCGAACAGAAGTAACACCTGGAAGCGCTGTAGAAGCACCTGATACACCAGCCAGTGTATGAGCTGTACCACTCACTGCAATTGGAGTTGAAGGGTTCCCTGTTGGGGTTGCCGCTGCCGCAGCAGAACTAACCATGCTACCTTTGGCAGGTGGAGTTTTTGCAATAGTATCCGTGGTGCTATCTTGTGAAGCAGTATCATCAGCTACCTCCTGAACAGAAGTACTTTGCTTATGAGTAATAGAGAGAGTGGCCTGGAAAGAAAACCATTACTCCTCATACTTGCATGCACGGCTGAAGTCAGTACAAGATAAAACACATAATTGGAGAAATAAGAATTCAATATGTACGAAACCAGGTTTGTTCATTGGTTAACATCAAAGCATGATATAGATCTCTGACAAGAACAGAAAGCACTTGTTACTTAAGCAAAGGCTTTGCTGATCACCGAAACCAATCATAATTAAGAAGCAATTGAATTTTCCATTTAAACTGGAGAAATGGAAATTGAGTAAAGTCCATTGCAATGATCAAAGTAAAATCATTGTGATAAGGTAGAGGATAACACCAGTAACTGATAGGAAATACTATAGAGATTGTATTATTTATGTATGTAAGAGAGACAACTGGAGCAAGCTCCCCTCCTGGAAAAATATCCAGGCCTAAACAATACTTCAAAATTAAAAAAAAACAAGCCCCCCTCCTCTTCCAGTTCATCTATATTCCTCCTTACATATTCTCTCTCCTTAACTACCTATAAAAAACTCATAACAACTTGCCTACATGGCAGATTCCCCCTTCCCCAGCTTGCTCCTACGAACATAAGTTTTAATGGGCTTAGGTTGCTTAGGTAATATGGGCTGATCACTAGTAGAAGTGCTAACATTGCTAGCAGTAATTGAAACATAGAGAAACAATATGGAGACGTCATCTTTGATCCTACAACCCTTACTCTAAAAACCAAAACGTCACAGATGAGCCACCAGGAAATTGAAAGTTCTATACTTCCCTCGCCAACTGAATTTAAGGGAAGAGAGAAGGATATCATAGGACAGGTTGGAAACCTAGAACAATGGGCTATATCAGCATCCACTGTACAGTGCAATGTCCAAAATGTAACTGATGACAGGTCAGCATAAATACAGGAGTTGCACACTATTTCCAGAGATATATACACATTAAACAGGTTCCAATTAAGAACAAGGTTGATCAAAACCGTTAGCTGCAGAAACACCTACAGAAATTTGAGATGTTGATGCCACCAAAGATGTCTTCAAGCTATGAACTGGAGCACCCTATCAATCATATTGAAAACTAAATCACAGAGAAATAAAAATCATAAATAGAAACCATGTAGTGAAATTATTCTTATATCCCAAACATGAAAATAACTCCTTCAGAGAGCCTCAATTCCAATGTAGCAAAAGAGGTAGAAGCACACATTTAAAGCTTGAAGGTTCACCTTAGCAAGACCAGGAGGACCAATTGAGACTAGATCTTCAAGAGACTCCACCTTGTCTAATGGCAATGAACTGTATAGATCATCAACATCATTAAAGTCGTCAAAATCTTCCTGCAGGAAGAGGAAAACCACACATCTAGTGAGATTATGCCAAAAAAAAAAAAAATCTATAAAGTTGTTAAGAATATTGATATAAGGTTATACTGCAATCCAAAAGGAACATTATATTGCACATTTAGCATGTTAGTTAGGATATGTAGCATATGCACCATCATGTCTGGTTAAATAACAAGAAAAAGACAAACCTGATTACGTTCCACATAATCGTCCAAGAAATCTTTGACATCATTGACCTGCTCATGACTCAATTCATCATTATCCAGTAGCCTTAATATCAGTTCCAGTTTCATTATATGAGCCTTATGCCGAGTAATAGATGTCTCTAGATGTGTCTGCAAGACAAAGGAAGAAACATCAAAGACCGCAAAAATAATAAAACAATTGCAGAAAATTTCACTGATTGAATTCCAACCAGTCTGGGTGGCCTTGTCTTTCCTTTCTTGACAGATAATCCTTCAATCTCAGCTTCAAAGCTATCAATTTGGGACTCCAACTCTCCAACCTAACACAAAGATAGAAATATGACAATGTAACTCAATAGAGATTTCAGTAAGGTCAAAATGATTACTCCAATTGAATGTCCTGTTATTATTATAGTCTAAACATCTACTAATAGAAGCCTTTAAGCATTAGATTCATTTTCTTCCTAGCAAAAAAAAAAAAAAGAATAGTTATCAGGCACCAAAGCTAACAAGGGGAGAGAGAGAGAGAAAAAAAAAACTTCAGAACTATTTAGATGTTAACAGAATAACAATGTAATAACAGATATTAAAATTTAAAGTTTATTTACATACCACATTATTCAACCAGTCCCTTGTCTCTGATTTAGCTTTCTCCTTTGGGTCCTATAAATGAAAAATAAAACAAGACCAATGAGAGAAATAACAACCTGGAGGTTTTAAGTAAATGTTTAGGTCTGATTCTCCACCAAAAGAGTAGTCTTTACTTTCTCAAATCATTATAAGTGAAAAAATCAGGTCACAAGTACTCAGGAATCATGCAAAACGAAATTTCCTTGAAACATGAAGATATGAGAACCAGCATAAACCGAAAAAAAAAAAACTATAGGCAAAAGTTCCTTGAAAAACCACCAATCACACAATAGGCAATCCTAAACTAAAGCAGAAATGCAGTTTTAACAAAAAAAGTTCAAGCAAATGGTAATCATCATCTAAATACTGTTGAAGCACCTTACTTGAATAAAGTCCCACTGAATGATCCACCCAATTCTAAGCACTCAACCATGTCTACGTATACCTTGACACCTAACCGGTTTTTCTGTTTTTCACAACTAAAAAGTAGAGCAATTACGAGAAATGATCTGGAAGATCTAACTACAGAAAATAAACAACAATGACCAACAAGAAAGTTAACCCAAAACACTTTAGACACAATCACAACATATTGTGGAAGTACCGGAAGTCAAGAAAATGGAAGAGGACGTTCAGTTACTCAAGGAAATCCAGAAAACATGCATTAAAAGACCAAGTCAGATAATAGTCTGCTTTGAACAAACTACCCACAAATCAGCAACACTATTATTATTCCACAGACTACAACATAAACGAAGAAGTATAAGTTTACAAATCTTACAGTTTTAGGTTGTTGCCCCAGGCCTTCTTTAGAGAATGCTTTTGTCTTAGTTTCCTTCTCGCAGATTTTAAACCGTTCCATTTCACGTTCAATTTGTTTACGAGCATCCACCAAAGCCTGTTCATAAGAGGCACTAACCTAAACAAACAGAGAATATACAAGGAAAATGACATTAACCCCCAACAGCAATACCCATGCCAAGTACATGCACAGGAAGAGAAGTTATCTTTGCAATTCACATTAACAAAGATGCAATAAAATGTTCAAAATTGGCATACCCCTGATAGCGATATAATAAGATTATCAAAGGAAAAAGGATCACTGAGAAACAGTATGCTGGATGTTTCTTATGGACATTACTTTTAGGTAAGGATGTATCACCAACAGAAACTGATATAATTCACTTATAAACATTGGTTTTCCAGTAATTTGCTTAAAAAAAAAAAGTGAACTGCTTAAACTTTAAGTGAACAAACTGTTCATCGCATAGCAATGGATTAAACAACTTAAACAAAGTTATTTTAATCATCCAAATCAGTAAGGTTTATAACTGAAACTAAGGGATCTAAATGCAACAACATTCCTTTACAGATAAAACTGCAAAACACAAAAAGCGTCTATGTATTCAACTCTTAGGATAAAAGGATGTGGAGCTCCTCTTAATAATACTTGTAGAACAGAAACATTTAACTATCTGAGTCTGAAACCCAGAGGTGAACAACTAATTATAAATCAGAAGATATAATCATATTCTTTGTCTAGGCTCACATTAAGAGAACAGACTGCTGGATTAAAGGATGAATTTCACAAGCTAGGCATCTATATTGTGTTTATATCAGATGATCCTAGGGTGGAAAACTATCATGCCATGTGTCTAAATTATTTCTAACAAAATTAAAAGCAAGCTTTAAACATTACGATTATGAATGAAACAAAAGAATTGACCTTCTTATCCTTGATCTCACTGGACTGAATCCATGTCTTAATCTGATCCCTATATCTCTGCAGCTTCTTGATCTCCTTCTTTAAATCAGCTTCAAACTTCTCCTTCTGATTAGCATTGTCCGTATCATAAACCTAAATCCACATTACGTTTTCACAAGGAAACCACATGAGAACAAGGAGAATAGAAACCGCATTTGACCTTGTGGTCAATTGCGGAGAACATATGCGTCAAAAATAATTTCATATCAAACAGAACCAAACAGAAATGCAATTTCCAGAGCTTAATATCAAAAACCAAAGAAGAAAGAAAGAGAGAGGAAAACGAAGAGTATGACCTTATTCCAGATGCTATCGAAGACGTCGACACCTTCCTGGACCTTCTTGAGGACGCGATCGATCTCTCCCTGAAGTTTGCGACTCGCTCCCATGGTGAAAACTTCTTATCATGAGAAAAAAAAAATTAGGGAAGCTTTCGGTGTGTGTTTGTTGTGCTCGGTTAGGTATGTAGCAGTAACAGTAGTATTAGAATTGATTCTTATTTTATGGGTGACACTCGAGTCTCGACCACACCCACAGGCCACACGATAATTTGATTCATCGAACCTCGCCCGGTTACTTCGGGCTGGATTTTGAGGCAGCTGTGGGCTCACTGTTCTGTTCTTTTTGGGGATTTTCGAGTCCATGTTTGGATTGCTACTGCTAACTTGAATCTCCTTTTAATTACAGACTGTTTCATTATGCTGTTCTCATTAAATATCTGAAATTTAATAAATTAATTTCTTTCCTTTTTGGAATACTTTTCTCGGGTCAATCAAGTTCTCTCCTTACACTTTAATATTTATAAAATAATATTAATAACGCTACTAAATTTTAATAGAATTATTTTTTTATCCATTCTTAATAATTGAAATTTCAACTTTGCATTAAACTCTTTATTCGCTTACAAATTTCTATATAAACAATTAAGAACTATGATTAACTACTACAATACTACTTCAAGTTAATAATTAAGGGATAAAAGATTTTACAGAAATAAACCTTTTAAAATTTTTCATTTTTATGTCATAACTTTTTAAATTTTTAATTAAGTGACTAATCTTTTAAAACCCTTATAACTTAGGTCAAAAACGTTGGTTATGCTAGTTTTGGTCGCCAATATTTTTAACTGATTATCTTACCCACCTCTGTTTTTGTAACACAATGGCAACCTCTTTCACGTCTCATGTTTTAAAACCTTTGCTCTTGACCCATTAATTAGTGTCTATGTATTAGCCTCACCTTATAGACGTCATCGCTAACATTCTATCGTATCTTCGTCACCATTCATAATCAGATCTAGAGAATTTAGGGAAACTAAGAAGAAGTGCATACTATATATTGAGGGTTCCATCACATTTAAGCACGTGTTGGTTTATTCTTGTTTGAGTAAACATCACGTTAGGTTTAAACCGAGAAAAGGCATATACCATTGAGGTTTTCATCGCCTTTAAGCATGCACTGGATTGTTCTTGTTCGAGTGAGCATTACATTTAACCATATATTATTGTTATCTTCTGGTCTTGTAAATTTTAAAGTGATCATGCATTCATTTCAAGAAAAATGTTTATGTTTATATTCTATTTGCATTATCTTTCCCTTTCTTTATGTAAGTTTCGTC
>JANQAP020000034.1:5687632-5697675 GCA_026874005.2 Erythroxylum coriaceum | reverse complement strand
ATCCATACTATTATTGAATATAGCATGTTGCAATCTTAGGGTTAATTAATTGTGTTGATTAATCATGAAATTAATCTATAATTTCGTGTTAAATTTCTAGCACCATGCACATAGGTGGATAAGATATTCAGTTGGGAAAAAATGTTAGAGAAAAAAACTTACACGAAGGGGAAAATTAGGGTTAAAATGTGTGGATTATTTTGGAATAACATAGGTAGGTCCTAAATTATAGGTTGTGGTAGCCAACCATTTTATTGTTTTTTTCCCCTTTTCTTGCATTCTCGATGCAACAGCCCTTCTGCTTTCTAGGAATATCAAGTTTTATCCAGGGAAAGATGAAAGAATGGAGAGTTATGTTGTTTGTTGTCCCTTTATCCTGTTCTTCAGACCTGGTCTGTAACTATTATTCCAGTAAACTAATTTTGCAACACTTATTGCTCAGTAATTCTGTGCCAGGGACAAAGAACATATTTTTCAGGCAATACGTGGAACCGAGCAGGACCTTTAGTGACGGAATTCAGTTTCTTTTGGAGTGGAATAAGCTTTCAAAATTCACCCAACTGGATGAAATTGTGTCATTTTTTAGACTCGTAATTTATGAAATCCTAATGGCATAGAAATAAGCAAAAAGTGCACCTCTTAGATTGATTTACATATATAGTTCTAACGGAAGCTAACATTTGTCGGTGCAAATTATTCTTTTGAGGTTGAACCGATTGTTCCTTGGTCACATGCCCTTAGCAAGGGGGCAGGTCCTTCTCCTTGAAAGTATACTTGTAATTAGATGTCCTGTCTCCTGAATTTGGTGTTGTCTAGTAGAAATCAACGATCTTCAGTTCCAGCTAAAACCATTCAAGTCGAGCTGTTTGCAACTGGACGCAGCTTCGATTTCTCCACGTGAATTGAGGTCTAGTTTTGTTGCAAAGAAAGGAAGCCTATACCCTGGTGTCAATTTCTCTTCCTCTAGCTTCGTTGAGTCTGGCCTTTTGTTTGTCTGGTCTTGGAAATTGTCATCCTCATTCATTCCACGAAGTCTTCCCTCAGGAAAGATACTGTTCTGGTTCACTCTTTCTGCATGGAGTCCCACACTCATGGATAAATCACTGCAACTTCTTTCTGCTAAATACGTTCTCCTTTCTGCACTGTTTCCTATTGGAGCAAGAAACATTTTGTCATCTTTCAAGTCTTCAGCCCATTTGAGTTCAGCCTGCTGAAGTATGTGCTGTTCTGTTATCTCTTTTGGCTCCAAGAATGGATTGCCATTGTACGGCCTCAACCCCATTCCGGTTGTGTGTATTTCTTGTTCCTTTTGAGACCCTTCGCAAGAGGTCAGGCAACTGTCCATTGAGCAGTCGGTGGGTTGGTTTGTCTGTGCCTGCTGGGGACATAAACCCTGCAGTTCTTTCAACTCGGAAAATGTGGAATTCAGGCATTGAGTGGACACCTTGGACACCAGCTCAGAGAGTTGAACTTTAGCTGCTTCAAGTCCCACTGTACCCAGGTTTTGCCTTCCAAGTGTTTCTTGGGCCTTCTCTAGTACTGCCTGCAGATACTTTCCCTGAGCCTCTATGCGCAGCTGTAAATGCCGCTGGACCTTGAACAATTGAAACAAATTATCAGATCTATAATCCTTACATCACCAACCACATTACGTCAAAAACAAGCGTTCTAAGAAATACTTTGTCGACATCAAGTCTGTTAGTTTGTCTTGAAATTTCAAGAATATTATTGATGTTGGACATTTTATCTTGTACAACTTACCAAATCAGTGAGCTTGTTCTTTTATAACGAAGACATTTGCTACTTCAGAATCAACCTACAAGGATTTCTTTTATCTTCAGACATGCAACTTGATACGAAACATCAAAAGAGGCAGGATCCATGTGCTTTGACTAGGTATTTATGTTTTCTTTTAGACATTTTAGAGGACTTCTCCTCCAAGCAAGAGTGACCTTTGTCAATTCATGGTAGATGAAGTGTTGAGCAAGAACTAGCTCTAACATTGACAAATTTCTATGATATATGTAGAAGAAGACTCTTTAATTATTATTATTATTTTAAATCTGACGCACCTCTAGTTGCTCATGCAGCCTTCTCTGGACTTCAATTTGAATCTGTAGGGCTTCACTTATCTGTAAACCTCTGGATTTAAAATATCCATCGTAGTGTTACATAATTGCATAAATAATATTCTGCAATTTGAAAATATTTGAATTGAACGTAAAGCATATGGAGTCACCGTACTTGTTTGATGGGGAGCCAATGCTTAAATTGTTCATCTGAGTTCTATTTGCTTCTGAAATTCTATCAGCTGCCACGGCGACAGTACCTGTGTAACATGACGTGTATCATTCTTGTTCCTATTATTAGATGAAAGCTTTAGGGAAATGGCAAGGTTCTCGTACCAATTTTGTTGCTTCCACCGTTAGCTTGTCCATGAAGATTTTTGCTGAGCCTGTATTTCTGCTAGTCCAAAAATTAGATTTAGCACTTTACATGCATTAATTTTCATATGAGACATAAAATACACCCACTCTATAGCACTCTTTAAGTACAACAGAATTTACCTGAAGATGACTCTTGAGGTGGTACAAGGTAAGTCCATGAATTCCCATTAGCTTCATAACAGTTTTTGGTGTAGCCTCTGCAAGTGAAAGAGATAGTTAAGCATATATGATGGATTCAGCGTTACATGCACTGTTATGTTGCACGATACTTCAAGCGTCTTGTATACTCACTGTCTGCTCCTCCAAGCTGATTGACAGCTTCTACAAATCTCTCATGAAGATCAGGTGTCCATTTTAATCGAGGCTTTGCATCTGTTGAGAGGACGAGTCCAGAATCACCAGGGCCATTCCCACCTTGCAAGAACAAATGCCTCTCAGGAGGGATTGACATTCTGGAAGAAGAGTGTATGTTCTTTGCTTGATGTTGGTGATGATGGAACATGTCTCCTCTGAGAAATGCAACTTCTGATGGACAAGCCCTAACAACGCCTAATTGTGATCAAAATCAGTGTTTGTCCGTTCAAGTTGATGCCTTCTTTTACCTCTCGATCCAATCTTTTGCTCCCTAAAATCTTGAAACTTGATAATGCAATAATCTTCGATACAATCCACGTCCTGATATTTCTAAGCAGAAACTTTTCTATAACTACTACGGATATTGCTTTTTTGCCTTGGAAAATGCTCATAGACCAAAGGACCGCAGCATGGCTTTTATAAAGGATACACAGGCGGGTGAGTGGTCATATGTGAGGCATAGAATCTTGAACACAGCCAAGGAATTTGCCTGACCCAATCCAATATTCACGGTAACTTCAACACAGATATTGTCCTTCCCACTTTCTTAACTGTGGGGCCTCCCCTCTTAACTTTACTTTCTATTCTAAGATAGTTTCCACCTAATTGAATTCCTTTGCAAATTTTCCCTTCCAAAACATGCTCACGCTTGCATTAGATACTGGAATTGATCCACCAAAAGCTTTTTTCTTTTAAGTTGAGTGCAATGGTATTTTTTCGTCTGGCAAAAGCAAGAATCTTATTCCAGGACATGAGAGGAATTTTTCTGACTTGGGTTTAGGGAATCCACTTTCTCAGTTGTATTGAGACCTTCTTGATCACCCTCTCTCATTCTCATGGAAGATCCTCAGATTTCTTATATGTATGGATATATATCTGTCCTGGTCCATCACCATGGCCTGTGGGAATCGGTTGTTTCGGTTGTCAAAGTGCAGGGTGAATGCAAAGGTGCTATAAATGGAACTTAACTAAATGTTATATTCAACAAAATGAGAGCTGATAGAGACCCAAAAACATTGTTTTAGCAAACTAGTTTTGGAGGACAAAGAAGATTGTTGACCAGAGCACCTGGAATCATTGGAATTATATCAATTTACTGTTGGAAAGATGCTTGTCGTTGGACATTGTTTGGAGGCAAGGTATGGAATAAGGAACACATTCTCTTTTGTCTCCTTCAGTAAGTTTGGAACTTATTCAGCCCACACAATATATATAAAATCAAAGAAGGGGCCCAAGTCTTTCTCATTCTTCTATTGGCATAAGACATCCGGCCACTCACAGATGAATCCTAAGCATCTGGGACCCCTTTAAACCCTAAAAAAGATGATTGTACTTGCTTCCATACTTCTCTTGGAGGAAGGACACGACAAGTCTTGCCCTGGAGATGGCCTCTTGCCCTTGACTCCTATATTTGTTCAGATTCTTTTGTATAAATCCACACACTTGTACTACTTTATTTATTATTATTTCATATAAGTGTATAAACTTGTTACATGGCCATTGCACAAAACTGATTATCTCTTGCATGCTGTTCTTTGTAATTTTATTTGAGTTTGCAGATAACATGGAATATCTGTGCATCGGAGAAACAGATAGTCTTTTATTCACTTGCACACATTAGCAGTTTTTCTGAAGGAATACAAATATGGTGTAAATTCATGTCTGCTCCTACAAGTGTTGCTCACATGAACAGTTTTTCTGAAGGAATAGAAATATGTTGTTAATTCATGTCTGCTCCTCCAAGTGCAGTCACTAAATTTTGTCTTTAGCCTCTAGCAGTATAACAGTTAGCGTTCTGCATCTCCTCGGTAGGTTTCTTTTTAACTAATAATTGGAATGATATAAATAATAGGATTTATTTTGTGGATTTGCATTTGTAAAAGCTAGATATGTGTCAACTGCATGTTCTTGATGCTTATGCTGTTCTATTTTGCAATGCAAAATGAAGGATTTGTTCTTGAGTTGATCATCAAGAATTATGCTATACCTATATAAAAATGCAAAGAATAATATCTCTATAATCAACAGCAACTCGTATATTGAGTTATATGGAGAATAAATCTGCCAACTTATTATTAAACCCACACACCAGAGACAACATTAAGGACATATCTGCTATGTCGATTCCCATCTATAGAGAGGTCTAAAACAACTAATTTCCATACTCCATAGAAACTATGAGAAGTCATTTGACCAAATTGTAAATGAAAATTATTTATTCCTTGAATAGAATCTACATATTAGTTGCAATTGGCCTTTTTAGGAAGATCATTTGATTCTGATATGCGAGGATATTTTTTCTAAGTTTGTGAGAATCTGTGGAAAAGCCTTTTACGTAAAGTACTAAAGTGGTATTCTTAAACAGTTAGGTTGCATGTGGATGGGAATAAATCGCAGAAGATGCATATGATTGTGCACCATGCAAGTTAGAAGTACAAATTACCTGCAAACTCAGTATTGCCTCTTTCGAGTTTCGGCTAGGATCAGCGTGGTCGAGATACTGGCGGTCAACAAATTAATGTTACTTGTGAAGTACAGCAATTATTAGGAAGAATATAATTGATTGATAGAGGAAGCCCGTAAAGATCAATTAGCGAGATTTTAGCTAAGGAAGACATGGTAATGACCGTAACTCATCATTGCATAAACACTGTGACAGTACAACTTTAGAATAACAGGCGTGGCTGATGCTACCGAAACACCATACATTGGTTGAGCCTCCCATGATGATCAATGCAGCGCATTGAGAAACCAAGAGTGTAAATTAGTGGTTAAAACCTGCCAACTTTTTGTATTCCTCTTTCTTGATAAGTAATCGATCGGTGAAGAAATACAAATTCCACTATGTGTATTAGTTAATTATATCGTGGTTGCTTCATCAAATCCAGTTCATCCTTCTATAACAACTTTGACTGTACTTCTTGCATTGATTTGTATAATCATTAGATAGTCTAATAAGGAGTTGAAGAATGGCCGAAAACGGAATAAGCACAGAATTATTAACTTTCACTTCATGTCTCAAGGACTTTCCTAGCTATAATAGTACATGTGAAGTACTAACCTTTACACTGATGTTGCCAAATCTGCTTATATAAGTGTTTCTGCATGAAGAGTCTTTCTTTCTGTCACTTTCTTGCTCTGGCGCTTGGGGTTGTACTGTACAGGGGAATATTTAAAGTTTTTTTTATCTGTCATCTAACTGTTATTCCTTGCTCTATGGATGATATTCTCCACTTTGGAAGAGAGGACTTGGACGTTTGTTCTTTCCTTGTACTTACGTTTGCTTTAGTGGATTCTCTACAAGTATAAATTTCCTTGCAAGGAGAAACACAATTAAGTAATAGAATCATATTCATGACCTAGTCAATCATGGGGAAGGGATTATACGTGTTAGATGTGGACCGGATACATTTTGTTGACCACAGTTACGATATGAGCATTGGATGAATTAGAAGAAAGTGAGAAATGATCACGGAATGTATTCCCATGGAAAAAAGCTTTAAGAGAGGAAGAAAAGAAAAGCTGTTACAGATTCTACAGAATGAGAATGTCAGAATCTTAGCTCAAAGTAAGGCCAATGAGTCATATTCCCAAGTCAAGAATTTATTTATTCCTCTCCACCCAAGGCCACTAAAAATGGGTTCCTTCCACCCATCTTTTCCCCTTTTGCATATATATTTAGTTAGATGCTTCTTGGACATTCATCATTACTGTTGTGTCCTTATAAGGTGAGATGAGAATATTGCCATGTTTAGAGACTTCTTAGGTCTATTTCATATATATGAGACTCACAGTCACAACTGCTTCTTTAAGCACTCATTGGTTCTGGTACTGCTGCCTATCCAACTGTGGAAGCTCATGTTCAACAGTTTTTAGTTCATACAATTCCTGTCCCTAACATGACCTAACGTTAAGATTTTGCACTCTGATGGGATATTCCTGCTTCCATTCTGAAATATCTCATTAGCTCTTGAAAAGATACACAAAACTTTGATTGTGGGGGGCACATTCTAACCAATTTGAGTCTAATGAACGTCCCTGATGTGCACAAGTGTGCAGTCGCGATGTACAAAGTCGGCCACTTTGGGAAGAATATGATTCCTATAAAGGCAAGGCTAGACCCGAGCATGGCAATTCCTGCTCCAGTTGCCGCCTCTCATTCTTCAGCAGCACCTCCCCCCATCCACAAACAAAATTATGTGTGAGTAGTGGAAAGAATAATTTATGATAAGTGGTCAGTCATGTTACCAAATTATAAATTGAAGAGAATCCTACATGATATATGACATTCTATAACGGTATTTCTTTTTGTATTAGCTTTAATATATAGATAAGTATAACTGAGGACTAGTTTTGGGAGGATTATACGCATTCTTTTCTTCCTTGTTCAAGAGAAATATATATTTACAAAAAAAGAGACGATTTTATGCTTTTTCAAAGTAAAAAAATAAATAAATAAAACCCCTCTTAGCGCTATAGTTTGCAAAAGAGTGTCTTTTAAATGCTTTTTTCAAATAACCTAATTTCTTATTCTACATATTAAAACAATTTTAAGATCATTTTCATATATTAAACTATTTTTTCAGTCTCACAATGGTTGTGTTTTCTGCTTTAATTTAGGAAGAAGAAGGAACATTGAATCCGAAATAACAAGCCATTAATTAATAGGTTAATTATAAAAAAATCATAAACTTCACTCAATTTTACATTACCAATTTAAACTTTAAAAATAGTGTTAAAAAACTCAAACTTTTATTATTTAGCAAAAAAATCTAATGTTAAATTTATCGTTAATGTTTGCCAAGTCAAATTAGTATTTTTGTCACGTGATTGTCACGTATAAATTTAATTAATTAATTAATTAAAAATATTAGACATACTAAAATAATTATGAAGTAAAACATTGGAAGGAGTATATAATTAATTAAATATTTTTATATTTTTAATTCATTAAATAATAAAATTTATATGTTACAATCAAGTAGTAAAAATACCAATCTGATATTTATTTTAATGCTACTTTTTAAGTTTGAACTATTATCATAAAATTAAATAAGGTTTAAATTATCATAAAATTAAATAAGGTTTAAATTTTTTTAATTAATCCAATAATTTATCTTTCATCGATATCTATCAATAAGGAACTAACAATTCCCTCGTTGAGCATACAAGAATTTTACTTGCAATTTAAGAATACAGAAAATGTAATTTTGTAATTGAATACTTTTAAATTTTAAAATGTTTATTTTTTTCAAAAACAAGATAATATATAAATTCAAAAAAGACAACTACATACCATCTTTATTTTATTTTGTCACGGCAGAATAAATGTTTTGAATGGATAAGATATTAATCATAAATATTTGTTTATATTATAAGAAAAATTTTAGACAGTTTATTATTAAATTATGCCTAAATAAAATATATAGTATTTATTAACTTATAACTATTAGAAATTTATTTAAATTTTTTACAAAAATCATAAAAATAAACTAATATATTTTACTTGTGAAAGTTTCTTTTACAAAGTAGCCCACATCTACCTTAAGCCATCCATTTCATAGTTAACGTTCTGGAAGTAGTTCCTGGCGTAAGTACAAACACAAATAGTACTTTAAGCTCACTCATTTCTTCTTCTTTTTCTAACTCTTCCGATATACTTTCACCAATAGTCAAGGGGTCAGCTTCATGCATATATTCTCGGCCGTTTTTTTTTTTGGCAAGCCAAGTTGTTTATATGAGAAATACAGCAGAACTAGTGGACTTACTTGCTTCTGCTTTTCTGGTCCAAACTGCATCTTTCTTCTCCTGATCTTTGATCCTTCCCACAAATTCCTTTTCTATCAGAAAGGGACGTGCATTTGCACGAATTGTGTATCCCACTTTAGTTAATGAAGAAACTCGCATACAGAATAAAAATCATTGGCGGGGTTGTAATTGTATATTTATGTTGCTGTCCTACTAGGTAGAGAATATGCAAGGAACCAGAAACAAAAATAGAATAAAAAGAAAAGAATATTCAAAGAATAACTGTGAAAGCTACAGTGACTTCATGTGTGTTCATTTTCGTGTAAAGTCGTCAAAATTGGCCTTAAACCACTCTAGAATCGTTATTGTGGCATCTCAACCTTCAATAAGTACGTAAATAATAAATAAATTAGCTCCGTTGTAGCACAATTTGGACAGGACTACAAGTTTCAGCCAATCAATGGCAATTGTTTTGATTATTGCAGTACGAAAAAATAGTTTTGAAAAAAAGTTATTGGAGTATTACGACACTACAATAAATTAGCTATAGTCAATTTGTCAAAATATGTCGTGCATTATATTAGTAATATTTTTAAATCGTCATCACATATGTTGCAAATTCTCTGTTATAGAAAATTTTAGGCGACATTTACTTGAATCGTAGACAATGTAAATTATTGGCTACAATTTTTTTAACCTAAAACACTATAAATACATAATTAAATATTGAGAAGAAATCAATGTTGGCGAGAAAAAAAATGTAAGCAATATTATTTGGCTACGTTTTATGCTATCATAGCTATAAATGTTTTGATATGTTTTTGTAATTCTGTAAGTATTGTCTTTTAACTACAAGGGTGTGAAAATATTGCCAAAAACCTTTTCCAACTTTTTGTGTAATTCATAGTATTAAACAATTTGAACGTAAAGGGGATTGGTCTAGATGGGCGGATTGATTGACATATAATTGTTCGATTTCTTCATCGATAAGTTGTTGTGCAAACAGATTGGACATGCAACCTACAAAAGAAAGCTAAATAAATACAAAAACAAACTTGAAAAGAAGTTAGTAACAGTTAAGTTCCCCGACAACGACGCCAAAATTTGACAGGATGTCGTTTAGTCCTACAAATTAAACCCTAAAATTCTACACACGTAGTATAGGCAAGTAAGGTATCGATTTGACAGAGAACTATAAAATAAGCACTATTTGTTTTTCAAGCAAGCAAGAGTGTTTAAAAGCAATAATGCAAGTGAATTAACTAAATGCAAAACTAAGCTAAAAACAAGAGAACAAATCACAAAAAGAAAACTCACACACACACACGATTCTCGGGGGGGGTTTATGCGAAATTCAAAACAAGAAAACAATTAAAATCAAAAGTTATATTAAAGAAAGCAATTCAACAATTTCAAAAAAATCAAGATTTATCAAGATTCAATTGCAAGAGAGTTCACCAATAAACACCTAGTAAATTCAATCATAGAACATAA
>JANQAP020000034.1:5457773-5469919 GCA_026874005.2 Erythroxylum coriaceum | reverse complement strand
AGGAGTATGAAGTTGGTTAAAATAAATGAGAAGGGTTGGGTGTATGCATATCATGTGGAAAAGCTTGGTTTAACCTTGGGGGGTGGTCAACAAGTGCCTAAAAGACAAGGGTCAAAAAGGTCAAAAAGGGCAAGTGAAAGGCCAAGTAATGCAAGGCCAAGTAATATGAGGAGAAGTGAAGTATCCCAAGAAGAGTTTCAAGGACTTAGAGATCAAATTGAAGAAATGAATGTTTGAATGGATATTCAACAAGGGATTCTACTTCGCTTGGAAAAAAGCATCAAGAAAATTTTTGACAATATGTTTCTCCACCTTGATGGCCATTGCATTTCATCTAGACCGACATTTCATCATTTCTCATTCATGTTGTTTTATCATTTACTGTTTCTTTGGGATATTTTTTTAATTTGAAAGTTTAAGACAATGTTTGCTTGATTTGACTATATTTGTTCTTCATTTACTTTTCTTGTTCCTTTTGATTTATGCTCTTTACATTTTTTATTATGACAAAAAGGGGGAGAAAATGAGAATTGATTGAGGGGAGACAAACTAACCAAAAAGACAAGGCATAAAAACCTTGATCATCTTATCTTTTCTTTGTTTTCAATTTCTTAAACAATTTCTAAATGTTTTGTCATTATAAAAAAGAGGGAGATTGTTGGACCAATGGAGGTTAACAAATTTAATCCTTCTATGTTTTGATAATAATAAAACTTAAGAAATGGTTAAGAAATAATTTCAGGTTAATTGGATCAAAAGGAAGTTAATAAAAAAAATGGATCAAGCGTCTAAAAGTTAACTATCATGTGACACTAGTCAACTGAAGGCTTGCACAAGTCGACTATTATGCTGATGAAGATTTGTTCAAACAAAATGGTTATCTAGGAGATCGATTTGATTTGGGGATCGATTAGTTGACCAATACATGGCACTAGTTGACTAATGAGGATCAGAAAAATAAAAATGTGGATTTCATGTGAAGATTTTGCATGAGGATTTTGTGCATGTATCTTGACAGTCAAAGATTGGAGAATCGATTAGATCTGTTGGTTGGAGAACTCAACAAGTCGACTATCACAAAGACTTTAGTCTACTATCATGAACCAACTAGTCGACTATAATTTTTATAAATCGACCATTCGAGGTACAGAGCTAAAGACTCATATAGAAGAGTGTTGCTAGTCGACTATCACTTAGAAGACAAGTCCCATGATGCATTAGTCGACTATTACATATCGACCAGTCGACTATCAGGTACAGCTGAACAGACTTTGAATTTGTCAAATGAATTCAAATGGGAGCACATTTTTCTACAACGGCCAGGAGCATCCAGGAGAGTCTTGAAGCCTATAAATAGAGGTCTTCACTTTAGAAGAATTAAACAACAAGCTCTTAAAAGAAGCATACATTCTATTGTGCTAAAATTATTCTCTCATTGCTCTTATATTGCTTATATACTTTGATTATCTTCAGTTGTACTTAGTTTTATCATTTCATTACTATCCTTGTTATTATTATGAGTTGAGTGATTAGAGAAGAATCACTTGAGAGGTAGGATTTGTGCCGAGAAAACAAATCATTTGTAAGGTACAACTTGAGCCGGAAGTCAAGTTGATTGGAAAAGTTCACACTAAACTAAAAAGTGTGTATTAAAGAGCTTTGACAAATCCTAAGTGGGAGTTTAGGTAGAGGATGTAGGTCTTTGCATCGAACCTCTATACATATTGTGTTTGCCTCTCTTCTCTACTCTTTGACTTTATATTTCGATTTGTTTTTGATTTGCCTTGTGTGTTTTAATTTTCTGCTTTGTATCACTTTGCGAAAAGAGTTAAAAAAACTTAAAAGATCTATTCAACCCCCCTTCTAGATCATTTTCAAGTTTGGGTTTGAAATACATTAAAAAAAATGAGAAGTCTCAAGTGAGAGTGATATATAGATCATAGTTCTCTTAGTTACTTTTTACAAGTTTGGAGAGAAATAACAACTTTGTGATGAAAAGATATGAACATAAGCACAATTACACAATGACGAACATCAATAAGCTCATCATGTCAAAATGGATTGTAAGCAACTACAAGGAAATAATTGAGTTACAATTAAATATTAAGGTTGTTTAGTTAAAGGCTTTATTGACGAAGGAGTTAAAGGTGGACGTGAGCTCTAACACTTATGAGAGAGCAAAAGCAACTACCATCAAAATTATGTATGAGTGTCATGTGAAAAAATTTGCTAAACTATTGGGGTATGGAGAAGAGGTGATGAATAAGAACTCAAGTATGACATTGGCAATTAGAACAAGTGCTAATGATGAAAGCAAAAAGATCTTTGCAAGGAGCTATATTTGTTTTGGTGTTTGTAAAAAGGGTTGGATTAAAGGTTGAAGACCAATAATAGGAATATATAGATGTTTCTTAAAGGGGATATAAAAAGGACAATTATTGGCTACTATTGGAAGTGATGGAAATAATCAAATGTTTCCTATTGTTTAGGGTATGGTTGATGTTGAGTGTACCGAAACATGGAAGTGGTTTCTAGAGCTTCTTGTTTTAGATCTACAACTTAGAGATGGTAGTAGCTTCACATTCATATCTGACATACAAAAAGTTTGCTATATTGAATTAATAATATATGTTTATATATGCACTTAATAAAACTTTTATTTTTATTTGTTTATATCATTTTTTAGGTTCTTCTACATATAATGAAAATTTTTTTACTCAATGTTGAGCATAGAATGTGTGTAAGGCACATTTATGCTAATTAGAGATAGAGATGGAATGAAGATGATCTGAAGTTTTAGTTTTGGAGGACAGTTAAAGCAACATTTGTTCGTGATTTTAATGATCACTTATATGTGCTAAATGATTTGAGATTAGGTTATGTTGAAGCTCTATTACAATATCTTAAGGAGACATGGCACAAAACATATTTTAGTGGAAATTATAAATGTGATTGTGTAGATAATAACATGAGTGAGACCTTCAACGATTGAATCTTGAAGGCTAGGGTGAAGCTTATAGATAACATGTTGGAGCATATTAGGAAGAAGGTGACGAAGAGGATGCATATCAAAAAGAATTTTGGGGAGAAATGGGATACTAACATATCACCAAAAGTTCTCGTAACATTAGAAGAGAATAAGAAAGAGAACTTTAGTTGTTTTGTTAATTGGAATGGAGTTGGTGGATATAAAGTTGGGCATGGATTAGATAGGTTTTGTGTGAAAATTAATAGTCATACTTGTATTTGTAGATGTTGGGATTTAACAGGGATTCCACATCCTCATACTGTGGCTGCCATTTTCCATAACCACAAAAATTTCATTAATTAATTATAGAAATTATTTTTATATTACCATTTTGTTACTAACCAATCAAAATTTGAAAAATATATAAAGGTATCAAGATCATCTTGTGTCAATATAAGGAGAAAACATGGACTTCAATCCACAAATTCAATGCGTACTGCATTAAAAAATGTTAGACATGCTAAAGAGACCTATGAAGATTAGGAAAGCATACATATAATGATTAGAGGAAGAGGAAGAGGTAGAGTGACAGGACGAGATAGAGATAAGACTAGCGGCAGGGGCATAGGGAGAAGGAAAAGTGGATATAGAGTACACTTTAACGGATCAATTGGTTCAATTGAATACTATAGAAGTTAATTGAAATGTGGAATATGTTAATATTATTATTTCAAATTTGTCTTAAATAATCATGTTCATTTTCATATTTCTACATGGAAATAATGTTCAAATCATAAGGCTAGACAACTCACACAGATCCATTGCTACAGATTTTAATACCTAAACTAAAATTGACTTTCAGCAAAGAAGATTGCAATGAAGTGGTGGGAATAACATCACTTCATCTACCGTATGCAATAAGGGGGTTGCAAAGAGAATAAGACATACAGATTCAACCTTGAGAGAAAGTTAAACTTGATTTTTCAACTTATAATGAATTTCTCTTTGTGAACTTGTTCCATTTAGAACCTATTTTGAAATTGAAGTTGTAATGAACTTGAAATTGCTTAGAATTTAAAGTTAGAAATTGAAGTTGTAAAATTGCTTTGTTATTGTGACATATTAGAAGTTGGTGAAATGAAAGTTAATTAAATGTTTGCTGGAGTTTTATGGCACTTATGCCATTTAGAAGTTGGTTAAATGTTGAAATTGCCATTCTAGAGTTGTTATAAATATCATGTTCATTTGATTTACCAATAATTGAATACAAGTGAACTACCAATATCACTATAAAAGCTAATAATGCCATTTTGGAGTTGTTATAGATATCTTGTTCATTTGATGTACCAACAATTGAATACAAGATGAAATACAAATATCACTATAAAAGCTAAAAATATATTTGTTCGTATAAGTACGATAAATTCTTAATCCAATAAGACAGTGTTAATAAATTATCATGACATAACATCAAATTTTATAAAGTTCATATTCTTTAACTTTTGAACAATTATAGTTATAAAAATAGCTATAAATATTACAAGACATACTTTGTAATTATATATCACCTTCTACAATCTTCTTATCCCAAATATTATATATTTCGGTACCACTTTCACTTCTTCCAGTTCACCTTGTAGCTTATGCACATGATCCATGTAGATACCATCTTTCAACTTATTCTCAACCTTCGACCTTTGATTCTAAATTCTCAATTTATTTATAATGCATTTTGCATTCTCATCGAAATCTTCGTCCACCCATTTGAAAAAATTACATTCGCCTTCCTACAATAGTGTTAATTGAAACAAATTTTATTAATTACCAATAACAATTATCTTATTAAATGCCAATAGATTGATTATTAATAAAGAAAGTACCTTATTGTTGGGGCATTCATAAAATTTTCTTCTAGGGTTGTCATTGGTCCAAAAAGTAACCAAATGGCTTTAACTTCCATATGAACAAAAAGCCTTCTCGCCATATTTCTTTTCACTATGACCCTTTCCAGTTGAGTTTGAAATTCAACATCCATTGCAATTGACAAAATCCTATACAAATTAAAAATGAAAAAAAAGGGCTAGGACATTAAAAACCCAATAAAACTTAATGTAACAAAAAAATCAACATGAAATTAGTTTACTAAATGTGTACTAATAGTCTATGAAATTTGGGTTGCTCTTATTTATTCAAAATAAATTGAAGTATAACTTGAAGTATTTTGTGTTTATACACAAAATAAATTGAAGTATTACACAAAACATCTATCAAAATAACTCTATAATATACATATCTTAATATAAGTTGCATATTAAGATATGTATATTTATTGGAGATATTTATACATAGTGGATGCTGGAAAATTGAGCTACGGGTGTTGAAAATTGAGTTATTAACATACTTTTTTTTTTGTAGTAAAATAATGAAATTACTCTTCTTTTACTCATTTTAACAAACCTAACACTACCACGATGTACTGTGTTGCACAGACCTAACCTTTTGGGTGATGACAGGACTAAAAGAGAAAGTTTTGAAAAGTTTAATGTCAATTTAACTAAAAAAAAAGGCCCATTAATTAACTAGATTAGATCTACCTTAGTTGCCAAAAGTCTCTAACTCACCTTTTCTCTTGATATCAAAAATAGATAGAATCTTTAATTCGGATTATTACGTCGTTATAATTAGTTAATTTTCTTTATTGATTTTACTTGTATGTAGAGTTTTTAACTTGATTTCCTCGTAAACTTGTATTAGTTTTATCTATAGACAATACAATATTTATTTTTCAAAAAAAAAGATCCAAAAAAAAGTTGGGGACTTTGGGCTTTTGTGCTGACAGCTTCTGTTATTGGCCGTAGTCATCCGTAGTCATCGCGTCAACTCAAAAAAAAAAAAAAGACTTAGATGTAACTTCCCTTCAAAATACCCCTTTATTAACGACGAAGTCCTGGAAGCATGTTTACAACTTCAAATATTCACTTATCGGAGATTTGGGGGATGGATAAGTCAATGTCATGTTTCAGTATCAAGAAGATCTTCGAATCCAAATCTATGAAAACGTTCACGGTCAACGGAGGCTTGCTGTTGGAGAAATTGATCGGCTTTTGTGATGGTAGATCTAATCCTATCCGTATGTTCTCAGTAGAAGAACTCAACCTAGCAACAAACAACTTTGATGAGCTGGTCCGCCATGATGGTTTCTTTGACTTGTACAAGGGGGTTCATCAGGGTCGCCCAATAATTGTCAAGAAATACCGCGACTTCTTGGATAATGCCATCAATGAAATTGTGTATGCATCAGGGATGAGTGTGCATAGAAATGTCTTGAAATTTTTGGGATGCTGCCTGGAAGCAAATTGCCCGTTTCTGGTCTTCGAAACTGCTCAAAATAAAACTCTGGCAGACCGTATTTACGACCCAGCTTATACTCAGTTTCAACCTACGCCATGGAAAACAAGGTTAAAGATTGCAGTGGACATAGCTCACGCGGTGGTGTATCTCCACACTGCATTCCAAAGGCCCATTGTTCATAGAGATATTAAGCCGTCCAAGGTGATGTTGGATGAACATGACAAAGCTAAACTGTGTGATTTTTCATTGTGTGTGTCTATTCCTGAAGGTGAATCCCATGTTAAGGAGATTCTGGCTGGGACAGTAGGATTCCTTGCACCTGAATCCGTAGAAACAAGTTTCTTCAGTGAGAAAAACGATGTTTATAGTTTTGGTGTGTTTCTGCTAGTGCTTTTAACAGGCCAAAGCCCACATGGCCTTTGTCGAACTGAAAACGGAGATGAGGTTCTTTTGGTTCCTTATGTAAAAAGTCAAATCGAAAACAACAGATTTGAGGAGATAGTAGATCCCTGTATAGTGGCAGAGGGAACGTGGCTTGGGAAAGAACAGCAGTTGAAAGCTGTAATATGTCTTGCTATTTTATGCGTCAACGAATCATCAGAAGAAAGGCCAACTATGATTGAAGTGGCAAAAGAACTCAGAAACATTTATCGAGCTGCGAATGGGCCTTGTTAGCTGATGACCATCAAGATTCCGCCATATTAATAAATAATTTTATTACCTTGTGTTGTTTTAGTAATCTTAAAATGGTTCTTTGTGGGTAGCTCTTCTTCCTCCCAAGTTTCTCTTTTTCATCTAGTATTGACTCTTTAGACACTGTTTTCATTTTGATGCTCCAATCCTTTGAAATTGTAATGTGGACAATGGGAATCATTGCATCTTAGGGTATGTTTGGTTGGACGGAAAGCTTTTAATGGAATGAAATGAAATAGAATATAATAGTTTCTAATAGAATGAAATGTAATGTAAATAGATGTAATATTAGAAAATTATTGTTTGGGAGGGATAGAAAGATTCATAATGTAATATAGTGAAATGTTGTTTGGATGAAGGGTTTATAATATAATATAATGTAAAATTGTTTATCATTTTACATTCCATCCTTAACCTCCCAAATCGGAGGTTTTTTATTTTTATTGTTTAAGATGGAATTGTTAGAAATATGTGGACTAATATAATCACAACATTATTTCCATATTTATGATAATTAATCGAATTGCCCTAATGTATGTTTAATAACTATAATGATATGGTTAACAATTTACTAATTACATTTGAGACACATGATAGTACCCTAATAACTATATGTTGGCTCATTAAACTATAGTTCATAACATCTTTGCAATGACACAATTATCCTTTTCTACCCCTTGGGGTAAAACATATGTTATAAAGAATAACGATTGGTAGCAGAGATCCATGGTTAGTTGATTTTAAGGCTTGTATTTAGGCATAAACCCTTTTTTTTCAAATCGTTTTTGGCATAAATGACTTCAAAATAATGCGTTGAGGTGCAGAAAATGTTGTTGGCTGTTGTTGTTGCCTTTTACCTTTGTTTTGGACAAATGAATCACGGTTTTTTAGGTGAGATTTTGAGAATTTTCATGTTGTTGTTAATGGCCGAAACGGGTTCGATACTTTCGAGTTTTGGAGCACTTTTGGCTGAAATGGATATGGGGAATCCATAGAGCATGAAAAATGGAAGAAAACTCCTAAAAAATTGTCAGAAATTGAAGGTCAGGGAGGGAGCTGCAGTAGGACCCTGGTGAGGATTAGGAATGACCCATATATATATATAATTTCGGTATAGTTGCGCATGGGGGTACGTGCAAGGTCCTTTTTGGACCAATTTTTCATCATTTTGCTCCATTTTTTTAATTTTATTTTTCCATATGTTTATGCACAAGATTAATTAGTAAATTTTATTTGATAATTATAATTGTTTTAATCTTATTGTGTCATAAACATGATTAATTATTGGCAATAGTGAATACTTATTTTTACCTGTCGTAAAATTGAGCATGTGAAACTATTTATGATGAGGAATTCTTTTAAAATATTAATATATGTTTAAAATGTTGTGTTTTTTCCTCTAAAATAACATTAAGATCCATACGGGTAATTAATTATCCTGTCGATAATTACTACTTAGTATGATGGTTAATATGGTGAAGAAATTTTATTGAAATATTATGAACCACACAATTTTTCTATCATTTCGATAGTACATTGATGATTTGGTTGTAATATTTAATAACTGTTCTTACCTGTGAATGAGTTATATATTTGTTTAAGGAACTCTAGCATGAATGATATGATTAATTTTGAGAAAAAGAGCACAAATTGCATGATTCTATTTTAACATGCATAACATTGGTTATTACTTTTGGTTCTCATTCAGCTTTAAGTAATCTGAGAGTATTTGCCATCTTGACCCTGAATGGAACAAACTACAAGCAGTGGGTTAAATCTCTCATAATGAATTTGACTTTCATGCGAATGGACTTAGCCTTAAGAATTGATGCACCACCTAAACCCACTGATGATGCTACTGAGAAGGAAAAGAAATCCTATGAGGAGTGGAAATACTCTAACCGATGTTATTTGATGATTATGAGGTATCATATGAATTAATCCATTCATGATAGTAATCCCAAGGCTAATAGTGCAAAGGTTTTTCTTACCGCCGTTAAGAAGAAGTATATGAAGTTCTCAAAGAATGAGAAGAATGAGTACTTAAACATGCTTTATCACACCACTTATGATGGTGGAAGTGACATTAGGGCTCACTTCGACAAGCTCATGGGTTGTTACTATAAGCTTAAGGCTAAGGATATGGACCTAGATAAGGATTATATGGTATGGCTTGTGATGGGAACTCTTCCTTCCAAATTTGATTCAATCAGATCAAGCTATAATGCTCAAAAAGAGCAATAGACTATTGAGGAGATGAATGCTATTCTTGCCAAGGAAGAGGATGACGTGGAAAAGGGAAGGGCAAGAAGCATCTCCATAATGAAAAATCACAACAATTCTCAAAAAAGAAAGTTCACTTCTAATAGCTCAAGTGACCAAAAGCCTTTCAAGAAGCAAGCTGTTAGTCCTAAAGGAAGTGGACAGACGGGCTCATCTTCTGTTAGTCAGAAGAATAAAATTTTCAAAGGGAAGTGCAACTTATGTCATAATTTTGGGTAAAAGAAAGCAGATTGCCGAAAACTCAAAGCTTACTTAGAGAAGAAAGGTAATTGTCTTGTGATGGTTTGTTTAGAGTCTAATATTATTAGTGTGCCCTCAAATACTTGATGGTTAGATACTGGAGCAACAATTCTCGTTACGAATTCCTTGCAGAAACTGACAAGTCGAAGAAGGACGACTAGTTCTGAGCAATAACTATACATGGGAGATGATACCAAAGTCAACGTTGAATTTTTTGGGACAATTAGACTACAGTTGAATACAGGACATCTTTTTGTGTTACATGATGTCGCTTATTTACCCTCTATTATGAGGAATTTGATTTCTGTATCCATTTTGAAGAGACTAGGTTATAGTATTCTTTTTTGAACTGGGAAACTGATTTTGTATCGTGACTCTCTTTTGGTAGGAAATGGAATTTTATGTGAAAATTTATACAAACTTGAGTTGAATGATGTTGTTACTGTTGCTTCTTCCTCTTCTCTTAATATTGTTGTTAGTTCCAAATTTATAAGGTTGGATTTGAGATCTTTTATGTTATGGCACAAACGTTTAAGCCATATTTTTAGAAACAGAATGGAGAGGTCCGTAAAAGAAGGTGTGCTTCAGGATCTTGATTTTTCAGATTTTACTATTTGTGTTGATTGTATTAAAAGAAAGTTGACCGCCAAGGTTAGAAAAAGCAAAACAAACAGGTTCTCAGAATTGTTGGAGTTGATTCATACTGATATATGTGGGTCATTTATTCCACCTGCTTTGGGTGGTTATAAATAATTCATCACTTTTATTGATGATTTTTTGCGGTATGGTCATGTGGAGCTCATTAATGAAAATCTGAATCTTTAGAGGCGTTTAAAATTTTCAGGACAAATGTTGAGCTTCAAAAGTGGAAGAAAATCAAGGAAGTTAATTCTGCCAGAGGTTGAGAGTATTATGGGCATTATGATAAGAGTGGAAGAAATCCAGGGCCTTTTGCTAGATACTTGCAAGAATGTGGTATTGAAGCAAAATATACAATGCCAGGAACATCTTAGCAGAATGGAATCGCTGAAAGAAGAAACTGTACACTTCTTGATATGTTACGGTGTATACTGATTCATTCTAGTTTGCCAAATTTTTATTAGGTGAGGCGTTGAATATAGCCGCTTATATTTTGAATCAAGTACGTAGCAAGTCAGTCCCAAAGACTCCATATGAGTTATGGTCAAGTAAGAAACCAAGCTTGTGTCATTTTTATGTTTGGGGATGCAAAGTAGAAGTGAGGCCCTATAATCCACAATCTAAGAAGCTTAATCTGAAAACTATTAGTGGCTACTTTGTAGGCTACACCATCAGATCAAGGGGTTATAGATTTTATTGCCCATCTCACACGACCAGAATTATAGAATCCGATAGAGCTTTCTATTTTGAAAATGAATTTGGTTCAAGTCAAGGGTTAAGAGAAATTGTATTCAAGGAAGAACGTATTATAATCCCTGTACTCGTCGCTTCCACTCCTATTGATGACCCTATGATTGAACAGATTCCAGTAGAATCTCATGATAAACCTCAGAATCAAGCACATGATGTAGTCATTAATACTGGGGATGATGAAGTTATTGTCAGGAGATCACAAAGAACATATAGACCTGCCATTCTTAATAGTCCTCAGTCTGCATTGTGGATGAATGCAATAGAAGATGAGTTGAGTTCCATGTCACAAAATGGAGTTTGGGAGTTGGTTGAACTACATAAAGGTTTCAAACCCATTGGGTGCAAGTGGGTTTACAAAATCAAACATGACTCAAGTGGACAAGTAGAATGGTATACGGCTAGATTTATGACTAAAGGCTATAGCCAGTGAGAAGTGATTGATTTCAAAGAAAACTTCTCACCAGTTTCTACCAAAGATTCACTGCGAATCATCATGGCTATAGTTGCTCATTTTGATTTGGAACTTAATCAAACGGATGTGAGGACTGCCTTCTTGAATGAAGATTTGTATAAAGATATTTATATGACTAAACTAGTTGGTTTCGAGATGACTGGTAAAGAACACATGGTTTGCAAGCTCAAGAAGTCTATTTATGGGTTAAAACAAGCATCAAGATAGTGGTATCTCAAGTTTGATATGGTTGTCACTACAAATGGCTTTAAGGAGAATTTAGTTGATCAATGTATATATCAATGTTTTAAAAACCAGACCGAACATCGAACCGATCAAAGGAAAAGTTTAAGGTTTAGAGATTCAACCGGTAGTGAACCGCTATAAAACTAGTATATAATAAATAAGAAGTAAAACTTATAAGAATTAGTAAAAATAAAATATTTTATTGAAATAAAAAATACACCAATGTCTATTATTATATAATGAACTAATGATAAATAAATATGAGTCTAATATAAAACTTAAAATAACAATAAAAATCAAAATTGCATTTCTGAAGGAGGTTGCGTCTCATCATCGTCAAAAGTTCTAAATTCTCCAACGCTATTTAAAGATTCGTAAACTACTTTTCATCCAAAGTATTTGCATCATCTTCCTCTACTGGATTAAAATAAATTACAAATCAGTAATGTATGACATTATCGTCAATTGTAAACTTGTAATACAGTATAATTTTAACTTAAATATGATCAAAATAAAATATGA
>JANQAP020000034.1:5385574-5407460 GCA_026874005.2 Erythroxylum coriaceum | reverse complement strand
GCCTTACACATGCTTATTGTCCTTACAAGATCCCCTTATGCAAAAACAATGCCATTAGTAATTCCTTCCGACATAGTTTTCACTTTTACTTGCTTTGTGATCTGGATTCTAACTCTAGGTTTACTTGCCCTATCTATCTATAGCTCACCATGGCTGTGCTTCATCATAGCGTCAACTTAGAAAAAAAAATCATTATTGTTTTAATAATTTTCCAAATCATAAATATATTATTATTAAAATTATTTTTACATTTTGAAATATAATATTATCTAAATTATTTTTGGTTCTGTGCATCTTATATTATAATATTATTTGAATTATTTTTGAACATTTTAAATCATTTATTGATGTAAAAAGTATTTGAAATAATATTAAAATAAAATAATAACTATATGATTAAAGCCTACACCACAATTCAAAACATTTGTCAATATATATATATATATATAATTCGGACCACGTACACATTGTTAGCTGTTTCAGCAAGTTAAATATGATTTATAAAAAAGAAAGAAATCCATCCCACGGCCATATATATTATACACATAAAAGGATTGTGATAAAATGAAAGATTACACTTCAAATTACTGATGAAATTGTTTAGGTATATAAGGAAGTTGAAAGTTTAAACTAAAGATAAGATTTGACAATAATGAAGATAACACGGACATGGTCATCGCTCAACATGATACATAATGATGTTTGCTTAAGATATGTTTGATTGGACGTAAAGTTTTCAATGTTAGAAATATGTGTGGACTAATATAATCACAACATTAATTCTATATGCATAACCATAATCGAATTGTCTAATGTATATTTAATAACCATAATGAGATGGTTAATAATTTACTAATTGCATTTGAGACACATGGTAGTATCCTAACAACTATATGTTGACCCATTAAATTGTAGTTCACATTATCCTTTAAAATGACACAATTAACCTATTCAACCCCTTAGGGTAGAACATGTCATAATATATGACATATGATGAGATTGTTACACATATATAGTGTGTGTGGATGTGTAAAGCGAATTTTAGGGTCTTCTACCATTACTCTTTACTGCACAAGGTTCTTGGTTTTCTTTGATAGGTTTTGGCTGAAAATGGAGAGAGCTCAAGACTACATGTCAAGTATTGGAGGTATGTCATTTTCTTTGTGTTGTTGTGCTCTAAATAAAATGAGATATTAGATGTGTGATGTTGATGAATGCATCATAGAATATTTAACAATTGGTATCAGAGTTAATTCATTTGATTTTAGAGCTCAGTTTTGCGATTTTTCGGTTGTATAAAACGTTTTCGATTCAAATAGTTTTTTTAGGTAAACAACTTCGAAATGATATGTTATTGGTTCAAAAAAGATTATTAGTTGTTGTTGCATTTTATCTTTGCTTTGGACAAAGAATCATGGTTTTTGGATGAGTTTTTTGAAAAATTTCGTGTTTTCTTCTATAACCAAAATGGGTTTGATTTTTATATTTTTTTGGAGCACTTTTGGTTGAAATGGATATGGGAAATCCATAAATCGTGAAAAATGGAAGAAAACGCCTCAAAAATCGTCGAAAACAAAGGTTGGGAGAGGGAGTTACAGGTGGGTCGAACTACAATTAAATACAGGATATCTTTTGGTGTTACATGATGTTGCTTATTTACCCTCTATTAGGAGGAATTTGATTTCTGTATCCATTTTGGATAGACTAGGTTATAGTCTTCTTTTTGGAACTGAAAATTTGACTTTGTATCGTGACTCTCTTTTGATGGGAAATGGAATTTTATGTCAAAATTTATTTAAACTTGAGTTGAATAATGTTGTTACTGTTGCTTCTTCCTCTTCTCTTAATATTGTTGCTGGTTCCAAAAGTATAAGGTTGGATTTGAGGCCTTCTATGTTATGGCACAAACATTTAGGCCATATTTCTAGAGACAGAATGGAGAGCTTGGTAAAAGATGGTGTACTTCAGGATCTTGATTTTCAGATTTTACTGCCTGTGTTGATTGTATTAAAAGAAAGTTGACTGCCAAGGATAGAAAAAGCAAAACATACAGGTTCTCAGAATTGTTAGAGTTGATTCATACTAATATATGTGGGCCATTTATTCCACCTGCTATGGATGGTTATAAATAATTCATCATTTTTAATAATTATTTTTCTCGGTATGATCATGTGGAGCTCATTTGTGAAAATCTGAATCTTTGAAGGCGTTTAAGATTTTCAAGACAAATGTTAAGCTTCAAAAGGGGAAGAAAATCAAGATAGTTCATTCTGATAGAGGTGGAGAGTATTATAGGCATTATGATGAGAGTAGAAGGAATCCAGGTCCTTTTGCTAGATAGTTGCAAGAATGTGGTATTGAAGCAAAATATACAATGCCAGGAACACCTTAACAGATCGGAATCGCTGAAAAAAGAAATCTCACACTTCTTGATATGTTACGGTGTATGCTTATTCATTCTAGTTTGCCATAATTTTTATAGGGTGAGGTGTTGAAGACAGCCGCTTGTATTTCGAATCAAGTAATTAGCAAGTCAGTCCCAAAGACTCCATATCAAGTATGGTCAAGTAAGAAACTAAGCTCGTGCCATTTTCAAGTAACTAGCAAGTCAGTCCTAAAGACTCCATATCAAGTATGGTCAAGTAAGAAACCAAGCTCATGCCATTTTCATGTTTGGGGATGAAAAGCAGAAGTGAGGCCCTATAATCCACAATCTAAGAAGCTTGATCAGAAAACTATTAGTGGCTACTTTATAAGCTACACCATCGGATCAAGGGGTTTTAGATTTTGTTTCCCATCTCACACGAACAGAATTATAGAATCAGATACATCTGTCTATTTTGAAAATGAATTTGGTTTAAGTCAAGGGTCAAGAGAAATTGTTTTCAGGGAAGAACATTTTCTAATCCCTGTACTCATCACTTCCACTCCTACTGATAACCCTATGATTGAACAGATTCCAGTAGAATCTCATGATGAACCTCAGAATCAAGCACATGATGAAGCCATTAATACTGGGAATGAAGTTATTGTCAGGAGATCACAAAGAATCAGATAGAGCTGTCTATTTTGAAAATGAATTTGGTTTAAGTAAAGGGTCAAGAGAAATTATATTTAGGGAAGAACGTATTCTAATCCTTGTACTCATCGCTTTCGCTCCTACTGATGATCCTATGATTGAACAAATTCTAGTAGAATCTGGTGATGAACCTCAGAATTAAGCACATAATGAAGCGATTAATACTGGGGATAATGAAGTTGTTATCAAGAGATCACAAAGAACATATAGACCTACCATTCCTAATACTTGTATTGTCTATTTGCAGGAACATAGGTTTGATATGGACGATAATACTAAACTAGTTAGTTATCAAAAAGCCATAAATAGTCGTCAATCTACATTGTGGATGAATGCAATAGAAGATGAGTTGAGTTCCATGTCACAAAATGGAGTTTAGGAATTAGTTGAACTACCTAAAGATTTCAAACCCATTGGGTGCAAATGGGTATACAAAATCAAAAATGACTTAAGTAGACAAGTAGAAAGGTAGAAGGCTAGACTTGTGGCTAAAGGCTATAGCCAATGAGAAGGGATCCATTTCAAAGAAACCTTCTCACCAATTTCTACCAAAGATTCAATGCGAATCATCATGGCTATAGTTGCTCATTTTGGTTTGGAACTCAATCAAACTGATATGAGGACCACCTTCTTTAATGGAGTTCTGTATAAAGATGTTTATATGACTCAACCAGTTAGATTCGAGATGACTGGTAAAGAACAAATAGTTTGCAAGCTCAAGAAGTCTATTTATGGGTTAAAACAAGCACCAAGAAAGTATTATCTCAAGTTTGATATGGTTGTCACTACAAATGATTTCAAGGAGAATGTAGTTGATCAATGTATATATATAAAGTTTAGTGGAAGAAGTTTCATTTTTCTAGTACTGTATGTTGTTGACATTCTACTTGTTTCTAATGATACTGATCTATTATTTGAGACAAAACAACTATTATTTAGCCATTTTGATATGAAGGATCTTGGTGAAGCCTTTTTTATACTTGGAATTCAGACTCTCCGAGATAGAGCTAATGAGATTCTTCGATTGTCTCAAAAGACTTACATTGATTGAATCTTGAAAAAATCATTATGCATTCTTGTTCTCCTAGAAAGGCACCAATAGTGAAGGGTGACAAATTCTCAAAGGCCCAATATCCATAAAATGATAAAGAGAGAGATGAAATGAAAGTCGTTCCTTATACGTTACTTGTAGACAGTTTGATGTATGTTGACTTATCGGTGAACTGACATTCTTGATATAGTTAGGTTCAGTGATACTGATTATGCAGGATGTGTGGATGATAAAAAGTCCACTTTAGGCTATACATCTTTATAATGGTTGGAGGAGTTGTATTGTGAAAAAGTGTCAAACAGACACTCACAGCATCCTTTACCATGGAAGGAGAGTATATGACGTGTTATGAGGCAGCTTATTAAACAATATGGCTACGAAATTTTATTTTAGCATTGAGAATGGTAGAATTTATTTTAAGTCCGTTGAAACTGTATTGTAATAACTCCAAAATTGTAGCTTTCTCTAAGAACACTAGATGTATTTCTGCCTCAAAACATATTGATATAAAGTATTATTTTGTTAAAGAGAAAGTAGTTGATTCCCTCATACTATTGAGTATACACCTACAGCTAGCATGTTAGCATATCTATTTACAAAAGGCTTACCTATATGTGTGTTTACAGAACACATTTTTTGCATTGGATTGTTAGGAGTGTCTAGCTTGATAAGATTAGTGGGAGTTTGTTATTTTGTATTGCACATGTTAGTACTTTGTACGGATTGCTTATGATTTTTATGTATGAAATATGCATAATGATGTTTATAGTCACTTCTTGTTAATAATGGTATATATATGTTGATGTATATATGTAGTTTAACGAAATGACAAGTACAAAAGAGGACAAATGCATTGTCTCACTTGTTGTACTACATGAATGATGTTTTAATGGTTATTGTTGTATTTGAAGATCTCTAGCGCCTAATCATATGTAGTATATATATCCTGTCGATATGATATTGCATATGATTTGTTTGACTACTTTTGGATGATGGAGATTTGTATGGTGGTTTGATTATATTGTCTAAGTGGGAGAATGTTAGAATATGTAGACTAATATAATCACAACATTAATTCCATATTCATAACCATTAATCGAATTGCCTAATGTATATTTAATAACCATAATGGGATGATTAATAATTTACTAATTGTATTTAAGGCACATGGTAGTACCTTAATTACTATATGTTGACCCATTAAACTGTAGTTCATAACATCCTTGAAATGACATAATTATCCTTTTCTACCCTTTAGGGTAGAACATGTTATAAAGAATAACATATGGTGAGATTGTGGGCATATAGGGTATGGGTGTGAAAACAAAAAATTGGGTCTTCTACCATAAGCTCCCTCTCTTGCACAAGGTTTATTGATATTGATAGGTTGTGGTATCCAAAGTGGAGATAATGCATCAAGATTCCATGCCAAACAATGGAGGTATGCCAATCTTATTGTGTAGTTAATGCTCTAAAAAAAATGTAAATCTTGGCTTTGTGATTATTGACGATTGCATTGAATAACATGAATGAGATGTAATATAAAACTCTCTTCTTCCATCCCATCTCATTCCATTCCATTATAAACTCTCCTTCTAAATAATGGAATACTATTACATTTTATTCCATTCCATTAATAAATCTCCAACTAAACATAACCTTAGAGTCCATGAAAACATATCTGCTCAGAGAGAAAATTGTACTTGATTTATTTTCACTACATCTTTTGACTTGAAAATCAGCTGATATAGTGCATGTGAAATAACAAATTTAAAAGAACATATTTGAGATGGATTCCTTTGTTGTGGTAGAGAGACAATGGCCTGGAAAGAGCTATAACTTGAACCTATTAAGGCTATTGCAATTGCATGCGTTTGAGGAGTCAACAATATTAGCAACCTGTCACAGATGGGTTTGAATAACCATTATGAGAATCTATGGAGAGATAAGGATGCCCAGAATTCTTGGAAAAAAAGAGGTGAAGACTCTCATAATCAAGCCTTAATCAGTGGTGAGAAGTTGAGTGATCTTGGAGATCTAACAACAATAAAATTCAAACCAAAATAATAATCCACTTAAGCCTTCAGATAAGGAAATATCAAAACTCCTACTCGTAAGGGATTCTCTATTATCAAGGATTTTTTTCTGTTATCAAGCTAGCTATCTAACCAAATTTCATGGGATTTGTTTTTTTGTTATAGTTGTGTTTAAACACCCCATCTGTACAGCCTAAGTGTTCGTGTGTTTTTTTTCTTAAGATAATACACATCCATCTTTTTGAATAAAAACTCTCTTAGCTTTTTCTTTATGGTATCAGAGACATTGTGAACACTAGCCCCAAGTTCTAGATTTTTTTTCCACTTATTTCTTTCACTATGTCTACCTTGTCACTCAATGTTGGCAACTTTATCACTCTCAGACTCACCCCAAACAATTACACCTTATGGCGTGAGCAAGCATTGGCTCTTGTAGAGAGTTAAGAGATGGTGGGGCATCTCACAAATGAAGATCCCGCTCTAACCAAATACACAAGTGCAAAAAATTCAACACCACAATTAACATAGGTTTTTATAACATGGCGCAAGTTACATCGTCTCCTTCGAGGGTGGATCATTGGAACACTCTCTGAGGAAGCTCTAAGACTCATTATTGGTCTCGACATAGCTCATGTTGTTTGGGAGGGACTCAAAAATGCATATGCATAAGACTCATAAGAACGTGAGTTTACTCTGCTACAACAAGTAACCTATCTTCGAAAGGAAGACAACACAACAATCACAAAACATATTCGCACCTTCAAAGGTCTCTATGACAATCTATCAGCCATAGGAAAGCCTGTACCAGACCAAGAAAAGGTTTTCTGCCTTCTCACTGGCCTTGGTCATCTTTATGAAACATTCACAACGACCATGTTGAAGCCTCCCAGGCCATCCTACTCTAAGTTGGTCTCTCAACTCCAAAACTTTGATCAAAGGTTCAACTGGTTCTCTAGCCACACAGAGACCCCAGCTTCTTCCCTCACTCATCAAATGGCTTTTTATGGATAGCAATAGCAACGATCACATTCAAACTCATCAGGGTATCATAGACCTTCCCAAAAATTCACCTCCAATGGTCGTGGATTTCAAGCTCAACAGCAAAGGAACTCCTCTTAAGTAAACTCACAACGTCGTCCTCCACTACCTAGCGAATGCCGAATGACACCTACAGAGAGGGACAAATATCGTGAGCAACAATGTCAATATTATGGGATGATGGGACATATTGCTAAGATATGCTTGTGGGTACCAAAGAAACCCACTCAACCAGATGAAATTCCATAAGCACTCGCAGCTCTTACTTTGGACAATACCATTACAGACACATAATGGACAATGAACACTAGTGCTTCTAAACATATGACAGGTAAGCCAGGTATATTAACAAACATTCGCCAATACTCTGGGTCTAATTCTGTGCTAATTGGAGATGGGTCTTCCATTCTTGCAACTGGTGACTCTTGTATAAATCAAAAATATTCTATCTTACCTCTCAAAAATGTCCCGTTGGTTCTAAACTTGACAAAAAATTTACTTTCCATAAGCCAGATAATGACTCAATTTCCGGTCAACTATGATCTCTATGTCCTATCCACTTCTCCAGAGTTGTATTTCTTACATCGGTTCAGATTAAACACTACAGAAATTTGGCATCAACACCTAGGCCATCCTCAATCTTTAGCTGTACATATGCTTAAAAATAAAGGACTCATTGATGTTGTAGGAATAACAAAATCTCAAAATCTTTATGATAGTTGTCAAATAGGAAAGCTTAGTCGTTTACCTTTCTCTTGCTCAACATTCAAGTCCTAGTATTTTTGAAAAAAATCATTGTGATTTGTGGGGACTTGCCCCTATTTTATCTATTGAAAATTTCAAATATTATGCTTGCTTTGTTGAGGACTTTTCCAAATATACATGGATTATTCCCTTACGCAACAAATCTGATTTTTTTGATGCATATCTAGCCTTTGAGAAACATGTTGCTAGACAGTTCAACAAGCAAATCAAAATCTTCCATTCAGATGGCGGTGGTGAGTTCATCAATTCTAAACTCTCGACTCACTTTTTTTCTATAGGTGTTGTTCATCAAGTATCCTCTCCGTATACCCCTGAGCAAACTAGTATAGCTGAAAGACGCCATAGGACTATAAGAGAAATAGGTATGACTATGTTATTTCATTGTGGTGCTCCTTTATTTTTGTGGATAGAAGCTTTCACCACGACTGTATATCTTATGAATCGCCTACCATCATCTGCTCTTAACTTTCAAACACCCTACTTTGCACTCCATGGAACACATCCTGTTTATTTCTCACTTCGAATTTTTGGTTCGAAATGTTTCCCTATACTTGGGATACACAAAAAAATAAATTTGATCCGAAAATACTACTGTGCGTTTTTGTAGGGTACAGTGAAAAACACAAGGCTTATAAATGTTTTCATCCTTTAAGCAAAAAATTTTTTATATCTCGTAATGTTGTATTTGATGAGTTAATATTTCCATATAAGCCTATTAATGCATCTGGAATAGCAGCAAACCAACATTGCATAAAAATGAGACTTGGTACTTGTTCCACACATGCCAAACATGCAGGTCATTGGTTGTAAATGGGTGTTTAAAGCAAAACTCAAACCCGACGGCTCTTTAGATCGTCTCAAAACACGTTTAGTTGCAAAAGGGTATCATCAAATTGATGGAGTAGATTACACTGAAACTTCTTCTCTAGTTATCAAACCAGGGATAATATGCATGATAATCACCATAGCTCTTGTTCAAAAGTGGTCCATTCATCAACTAGATGTGAAAAATACATTTTTTCATGGTTTAATTTCTGAGGATATTTACATGCATCAACCACCCGGAATGGCAGACCCTCAACATCCGACACATGTTTGTAAACTACAAAAAGCTTTTTATGGTCTAAAACAAGCACCACGTGCTTGGTTTGATCGATTTAGTGCTTTTCTTCTTAAATATGGTTTCTTTTGTAGTCTAGCTGACCCCTCTTTGTTTTTTTTCATTCGATTTATGGCTCATTATTTTTACTTCTTTATGTAGATGACATGTTACTCACTGGATCAACTCCAACACTTGTTTCAGATTTTATTTAGTTGCTAAGCAGTAAATTCACAGTGAAAGATTTGGGGCCTATTCATCACTTTCTTAGGATGAAAATCACGCCAACAATATGTGGTCTCCATCTATCCCAGTCACATTATGCACTAACCATACTTGAACACTCCAAAATGGTTGACTGTAAGCCAATGAGTACACCCCTTGAAGCTAAAATGAAAACATCTTCCAGTGATATTTTTTGGAAGATTTAAGTTACTATCGAGGACTTGTTGGAGCTCTACAGTACCTTACACTCACTCTACCTGATCTTTCTTATAGTGTTAATTATGTACCCCAATTCATGCATGCTCCCACAATGGCACATTTAAAAATGGTTCGACATATTTTACGCTATGTAAAAGGAACAATTGAAATGGTATTACATTTTTCTTCTCACACTACACTTGATCTGTTTGCTTTCTCATATGCAGATTAGGCAGGGTGCACTGTAACAAGGCACTCAACTATAGGCTATTGTACATTCCTTGGACAAAATATTATCCCTTAGTCTACAAAAAAACAACATACAATTTCCCAGTCAAGCACAGAAGCAGAGTATCGCGCAATGGAAAACATAGCGGTTGAACTCACATGGTTGTCCTTCATTCTCAAAGATCTTCACATTACAATATCATCTCCTCCCATACTCTATTGCGACAACCTTAGTGCTCTTCAAATGACAGTAAATCCTGTGTCCCATGCACGAAGCAAACATATCGAGTTGGATTATCATTTTGTGCGTGAACGCGTTGCACATGGACTGCTTGTCACTCAACATATTTCTTCTGATAATCAAGTTGCTGACCTTTTCACAAAATCAATGACAAAAGCAACTCTTTATTATTTCCGCAACAAACTTTGCCTCCAGCCCCAGCTAAGTTTGCAAGAGGGTATTAGCAACCTGTCACAACTGGGTTTGAATAACCACCATAAAAATCTATGGAGAGATAAGAATACCCAGAATTCTTAGAAAAAAAAAGGGTGAAGACTCTCCCAATCCAGCCTCAATCAGTGGAGGGAAGTTGAGTGATCTTGGAGATCTAACAACAACAAAATTCAAACCAAAATAATAATCCACTCAAGCCTTCAAATAAGGAAATATTAAAACTCCTACTCATAAGGGATTCTCTGTTATGAAGGATTTTTTTTATGTTATCAAGCTAGCTGTCCAACCAAATTTCATGGGATTTGTTTTTTTTGTTATAGTTGTGTTTAAATACCCTATCTGTACAGCCTAAGTGTTCACGTTGTTTTTTTCTTAAGATAATACACATCCATCTTTTTGAATAAAAACTCTCTTTGCTTTTTCTTTAAACAGAACAATGCTTGAAGTGGCAAAAGAACTCGAGAAAATTCACAAAGCCCCTGTTTTCCCTTTGCTACCTACTGCATGCTGATCAAAATTCATTAACTTTTTTTATTTTATTGGTTTTATCAAACAAGCATTTTTGTATATAATACAATCCCTTTGTGCGTTATGGTTTTATTATTTCTTTTCTTTTTTCCTCTCTGTGTCTCAAGGCACTGAATGAAACCATAATAGCCCTACAAGTTGGAAAAATTGATAGGATTAGCCTAAATAATTTCAAAGGCATAATTTGACATTGTTTAACTTTGTATTGCTCTCGATCGATATAACTGTTCGGAAACATCTGAAAGGAATAAGTTTTTCTCTTCTTGTTGACTAAACCCCCCTTGAATAATAAGTTGGAAATGAGTAGTAGACTTTTGTTTATAAGCATTACAGATCTCTGGTTATGTTGAGGATTTTCGTTAAATAAAATTGTTAAAACACGGATAGAACAAGCCGCATAAGACTAAACATTCTTTCTTCGTATTATTTAATCAGGGATGTGTTATATAGATAGAATATGCAGGTTTCACTTCCTAGAAGCACTGGGAATTGACAACTAACAACTGCAGAACATTCATGAAGCATGCTACTATAGAGGACGGTCGCGTTTGTTGATTGTAGATGTAATCCTATCATTAACTTCACAGCAAAAAAAATGGAAAGAGCAACGAAAAATTTTGATGAGAAGTGAATTGTAAAGGAAGGCACTTTTTCTACTGAGTGAGGTTTCGGAATCTACTACTGCCATTCATTTCTACTTTAGGTTGGATACCACGTACATACCTTTACTATCAGTTGCCTTCCCACTAACTCGCACCATCCACGGTTAGCCTAGATACTGATTTGTAAAGCAAAAATAACACATGTTGAATATGACTTTTACTTGGAGCTTGTTGGTAAAGCATCAAGTTCTAACATTTTAACTAGTTCGCCGAGGCCGCCTAATAACTCCCTAGAAATTTCTTAGAAACTTTAAGAGAGGCTTGATTTCTACGAAATTGTGTATGCGTCAACAATATCTTCAATTGTTGGGATGTTGCCTAGACAGAAAACCACCTAATCCAATTCTAGTTTTCGAATTTACTGGCAAAAAAAAACTGGAATTCTTCCTTTTTCATTTAATCCTAATTAATTGAATTTTTTTTGGATTATTGTGATATTGCTTACGACTTTAGATTCATCAATTTAAGGTTCTTAGTCACCTAAAAGCTTTGGCTTGGATCCCAACTTTTTACTTCAAATTTGTATGCTAGAATTGAAATGTGTAATTCCATTTTTAATATTAAAAATAAATAATACAAATATTAGAATTGTTAAAATATTAATGAGAAGTTTTGTATACACGATGCTTTTTAGATTTTTAAAATAAAAGAAAAAATAATCTTTTGTCTTTTGTTTATTAGGATTTAGAAATTAAGATATATATTTATTTATATTTTAGTCCCAAAAACTCAAAATTCTTAAAAATTCACTAGAAAAATGTAGTTAAATAAAAGAGGATTTTCAGAAATTGTTAGATAAATTATTAGCGAAAGCTCCTGTCTAAACACGGTAAATAAATTTGGAAAGCAACCTTTTGTCTTTTATTTATCTGATTTGCAAAACAAAATTTTGATTACCTAGATAGGATGGATAGAGACTCACAACTACAATTCAGTTGGTCAAACCTAATGCCAATTTAACACAACATAAATGGTTGGTATGGTAATAAATATGGAATGTGTCCTGAAGTTTCATATGCAGTCTCCAGTAATTGCTTTAAGGTACATACTACTAAAGTAGATTGAGATCTCCACTTCTGATTCTTTTTTCTTCTAAGCTGCATTTGCATTCTAGAGGTATATCTTTGTCAACTTACTCTTTCATCTTCATCAGGGGCCTAGTCTACACCTGATGGAGAATCACAATCCTCTGCTGCCAAATATGAACTGCTTTCTTTAGGGAAACAATTGCCACATAAGCAAAAGAATTATAATTCAATGTCAAGATGTGCTCTGTCCTAAGATGTTCTGCAATATAAGAAATGATAACCACAGTCCCCTGACTTGCCACACAGTTATCACTAGAGTTTTCTATTGTTGTCTGTTCTTCATACTCCAACCTAGCCTTAGAAATCTCATTTTGCCGAATAGTTGCTAATGGAGTCAAGATGTTGGCCTAATCTATCTAACATTGCTCCAAATATTATGAGGTGAAGTGAACCACTCCACTATCTCGACACTCTAAATTGTCTGCACTAGAGTTGTCCATAACTATCTATTCTTGCACTATTTTGACAATCTCATTCTATTGAGTAACCACTACAGCCCTCACGACTCTTTGTTCCTTACTGATTTGTGATTGATCTGAACTTTTGCATTGAACTAACCCTTTCTCATTCTCTATAGAAACTCCAGTTGTCTTACTTTGCATTGCATCAATAGTACTAGCATACTCTACTACTTCGGACTCTCAAAACTAGGATCACCCTACTATTGGCTTATATGATCAACCATTTCAAGATGCTCCCTTATTTCCCTCTCGGTTTGAGGAATATGGGTAAGTTGCTCATAAACCTCCTGCTAAACTCTAGTACCAACTTCGACTGTTGATTGCTCAATCCCTATTAACTCCTCTTGCTAACCTGTTTTATACCTCTTCCTAGTTGGAACCCATTTATTGACAAGATTGTATGGCTTCCATGGGTAGGATAATTGTATTTCTCCCTTCACCCTCTCCCCAGATTTACTAAGTTGCATAATTGGAAGACAATCTAGTAGTGTAGCCTTTTGACTCACTTCTATGTATATTTTTGCACATCATATTCTGTCCATACCTGATGTCTTTGCATCCATACTCAATGGTTTATCCAACGAACTAGCAAGAAAATTTAACCCTTCCACAGTTCACAATTCAAGCAGTAAGTTATGAAAATGTACCCAAATTGGAAAAACTTGAACACACTCCCTATTAAATGCAATATATGGCTTCCACTTTTGTAGGAACATGGGTTGTCTCCCGATATACCTAGGACCCATTCCAATTGTCTCTTTTAGATTACCATCTAAAGCAAATTTGAAAATAATCATGCCATCATCAGTGAGTAGAGTTTTCTCCAAACCTTGTTTACTCCACCGTGCACTAGCCCAGGCCTTGATAATTGGAAATGCAGGATGTTTGCTCCAAAATGATCCACCAGTGCATTCGATCACGCTCGTTCCCCCACTTACAAGAGTTCAAATAGGGGACAAACGATGTCATCCTTCTTGACATCAGGGTAATGCTTCATTTGTACCTTGTGTTACTGGAATTGAAGTTTTTTGCTCCATGCACCAACAGTCGGGGAAGACCCATAGGACTTAGACACTCCAGATACAACAATGCTAACACCATCTCCAGGTTCAATTCTCTATGTGACAGTAGGGAACTCCTCCACCTGAGTAAACGGCCCACCATCGTCAATAGAAGCGGAGCCCAGCACCATGGACGCTGCTAATTGAAGAAAAGAAAAGGAAAAAAAGAAAATGAAAATGAGAGAAAATAGTAATAGTAAGAGTCAAATACATAAATAAATAATTGCATAAATAAAAAATAAATGAAATATAAAGTAAATAAAATTCAAAATAAAGAACTTCAAAATCAAAATAAAGATAAAAGTAAATAAGTAAACAAATAAGAAAGAAAACAAATAAGTTAGTAAAATAAACAAGTAATTGAAAGAGAAGAAATAAATAAATAAATAAATAAACTAAAAGGACAAGTACTACAAATAAAAGTATTTAGGGTAAAAGTTCAAAAGAGTGAAAGACTTGTGAAAAGATAGGGGACTCTTTAAGAAAATAGAATAACCTCTCTATATAAGATCATCTACCCGAATCTTAGTTCTCTAAAGTTTCTTATTAAAGGTCAAGTCCTAAGTAAGCTCCAGTAGGGACATATCATGTCCAATCACCTTCTATAATTCTTCTCAGGTCTTCCTCTTCTTTTATTATAGTCCCTAAGTACAATCTTTTTGCATCTTCTCACTAAGGCATTAGGATGTCTCCTTTTAACATATTCAAATCACCTAAGTCTTATCTCTATTAACTGACCATCAATGTTAGCCACCCCAACTTATCTTTTACTACTACATTCCTGACCTATCTCTTCTTTTAAGGTTGCACTTCCAATGTAACATTCTCATCTTTGCCACCATTAACTTATAACTACAAACCTATTTGATAGGCCAACACTCTACCCTATAAAGTAGGACTGATCTAATTTCTAAATGGTAAAATTTACCGTTTAACTTAAGTGATATCTACTTGTCACATAAAACTCCTAATATACCCTCCATTTAAGTCACCTCGATTTATGAACTATTTCATCATTACTTTGTATGATAGATCCAAGGTACCTAAAACAATCTTTTTTTGTATAACTTGTAAATTAATATTTATTTCCATATCGAATGCAACCCAGTAACCTAAAAGTTACACTTTAATTACTTAGTCTTAATCCTGCTCAATTTAAAGTCCTTTGACTTTATAGTATCCCTCAAAAGTTCTAGCTCGACATTAACAGCTTCATTTGTTTCATCCACTAAACCATGTCATCAGCAAACAAGATATACCAAGGCATATCCCTTTCGATATTTTTAGTGAGCTCATCCACAACTATTGCAAACAGGAAGGTGCTTAACGAGAATCTTTGATGTAGCTCGATATTGATAGAAAATGCTCTATATCTCCTCATGTCTTCTTTACTCTAGTTGAAACACCTTAATATATATCCCTAATAAATCATGTATAGGTTATAGGAACTTATTTAACTTCTAAACACCTCCAGTTGACTTCCATAGGTATCATGTCATAAGACTTTTTTAAGTTAATAAAAACTATGTATAGGTCCCTCTGTCTATTCTTATAATATTTTATTAACCATCTAAAGAGGTGTATAGCTTCCATCATTGACCTCCCTAATATGAAACTAAATTGGTTCTCCAAGATATGTGTACCCTTTGTCACTCTCTTCTCAATTACCCTATCTCATAACTTGATGGTGTGACTGAGTAATTTGGTGTCTCTATAGTTATTACAACATTGGAAGTCCTTTTTTGTTCTTGTAGAGAGAAATTAACGTGCTAAGTCTCCACTCATTTAACATTTTGACGGACTTGAGGATCATATTAAAAAGCGTGGCTAACCAAATAAGACCCACCCTCTTCTCTTAGACTCTTCTATACCTCTATAGATAACTCAACTACTGCCCTTGCACTCTTTATCTTCCTTAAAGCTTTTTTAATTTCTTTCCTTGTTATCTTCTAGAAACAAGTGAAATGATAATTGTGAATTGCATCATGTTTTAGGATTTAATTTATTATGTGTTTGGTGTTAATTTGAATGTTTAGTATGTGTTCAGGTTAGAATTGTGTTAGTTTATGTGTTTAAGTGTTTTTTATGGGTTAGTATAAGTCTTTGAGCTTAAATGTTATGTTTTTAGGGTACCTTGATGTGTTGAGGTTAAAATATTAAAACTTTGTCATATAGGAATCTGCAATCAAGTTTTTAGCGTCGTTACCGGAGAAGTGATTATTTTAGTTCTTTAGTCTAAGGTCTTTTGTTTTCTTAAATTAAAAAAAGGTTTGGGGCGTAAAGTAGAAACATATCAAGATTTCTTAAAGTGAGAATGAGAAATCTGAAGAGTTGAATGCTAAGAAGAGATAAAAAGAACGATCGCAGAGGATGTATATTATAGAGAGCAAAGGACTCTTATAGATTTCAATGAGCCCTAATTTAGTTGGGGAAATCATCATCCTTATATGAACTCGTACACTTCGGGGTGGCAGAACCACCCAAATTTCTATTGATCTAACAATGCATGTACTCACTTGGGACATCAAGACCCATTTGAATTTCAATATGATAAATCCAATTTATGGGATTCTAAGCTAGACAAAATCATGGATAAGCTCACGAATATGGAAGAGATCCAGAAGAGATTGGAAGAGAAATTAAGCAAGTAACAGAAGATCATGCCTCTTCTATTCACAATCTAGAGGTTCAAATAGGCCAACTTTCTAGGGAATTTTGTAAGCAAAGTATGGAAAATTGTATATGCAGCATGAAAGTAAATTCAATAGAGCCATGTCAGGCTATCATACTTAGGAATGGGGGTAGAGCTAGAAAAATTAGCGAGAAATCAAGTCGAACCCTACCTTATAGAAGACCAAGAAATCAAGAAAGAGGATGAAGAAAAGGAAGAAAATCCCTCATATTATCCACCAGTTCTTGATATACCATGTATGAACATCAAAATTTTTTTGGTAAATGTCCATGAAAAGAACCCTATCCTTTGGATTAATGATGATGAGTGACATTTAACATGAATGATACATTAAATAATCCGAAGAAGAGTAGCTCATTCAGGATAATTGATGTGTTCGAATCTTCTGAAGAATAAAGAGGACGAAGAACATATGACAACAGACATCGAGTTTGAAGAAGCTATGAAAGTCTCTATTCGTGAAGCGGAAGAAGCAGAGGAGACAAAGGTGATTACTGAAGAAAGAGAGAAACTCACCTTCTTATAGGACAAATTGTTGGATTTGATGGAAGATTGAGGGAGTTTTGTTATTCCCTATTTTATTGACAGTTTGTTAGAAAAAAAGGACATTACTAAGCTTAATCAGTTTTCTCAACTTTATTAATATTGTCCTTCTGATTATTTTGTAATTTGTAGCTTACTTACAAGTTACAAAACTGATGTTGAACGAGAAGGGTGGAAGCAAGCAGCTTATAATTGATCCTGACTGAGTTTTAAAGGATAAAGGTCAAGCTAATGACCATAAATTGGCACGTTTAGTAGTTAGGTTTAAATTATTGTATAGTTAGATTTGTTTTAAATTTCAAAATAAGTTCTTAATAATTTGGAATGTTTTGGAGTGCTAACTCTCTTACTCTTTTTTGAAGCAATTATAATAGGGTAGTAATCATGGGCATCAAGCACAAGTGATCTCTGCCTCCATCACCATCAACACCTTAGTCAATATGACTGTTTTATGTTCTAACCCTTTTATTTTCATTTTTGTTAGTATGTTCTTCTTATGTTTTTCGTATATTGTGTTTATTTCCCCTGGTGTGTTCATGTACCCTTCTTACATTTAGGACAATGTGTTATTCAAGAGTGGGGAGGGTTATGTGTTTTGTTTTGTATGTGATTTTGCATATGGTATGATCGTGTTAAGTTACATTTTGTGAATTATTTGAATGTGTCAATAGCTTAGATGGATTGAAATTTATTTAATTTTGAACATAGTCTATTAGGTTATAAATAATCATTAGCTCACAAAATTAGTGAATTGGGGTCTTTGGATAAATATACAGCTTAATTAGGATTTAATGTAAGTTTAACACCCTATAGATTGCACATTCATTCATAATTTGAGGCCTTTCATCTTAAGTAGCTTCACTAGTATTTTTCACGGAAACGATTTGCTAAAACAATAAGGTAGGCAATAATTGTTTTTAAATAAATCACCATTCCAACTGGCCTTCAGGTTATGAAAGGAGCTAATAGCCAGTTGAAAACATGATATAGCTGAGTAATCGGATTGACACGCATCACAAATGTGTGCCTTCGGGTCAAAAAGCTGTCTTGACGTTTTAACCAAGCTGTTTAATAAAAATGACTTAGTCAAGTAACTGGATCGACATTCATCACCAATGTTTGCCTACGAATAAAGACTAAGTCCTTGTTAAATATATTTAAAAAATGTTCTTAATAAAAATCTACCAGACTTGTAATAAACTTGAGTTTTCATGAAAATATATTTAGGAACAGTGACAGAGTCTGAAGGACCAAAAAATTATTAATGTGTGTATATAATTAAAAAGGGCAAATAAATTAACACTTGGATCTTGATTAATTTGTATATTTAGTTCAAAGCCCCCAGATATAGATTTTGTATGTTAATGATTTGATATAACTTGTATGATTGTGTTTAAGATTAAATTTATTTCATGAAGTTGAAGCCATTGCCTCATTATTGCATTGTGTTATTTGTTGTTTTGTTTGCTTGAGGACAAGCAAAAGTTTAACTATGGGGATGTTGATAGTTGTGATTTCCATCATGTTTTAGGATCTAATTTATTATGTATTTGGTGTTAATTTGAATGTTAGAATTGTGTTAGTTTTATGTGTTTTTTATGAGTTAGTATAAGTCTTTGAGCTTAAATGTTATATTTTTTTGGTAGCTTGATGTGTTTGTTAGTGTTTCAAGGCCAACAAAGAAGAACGAAGAAGTTTTAAAGACTTTCAGGTCAAAACCACGACCCACGGTCGTGGCACAATAGGTCACGATCATGACAGAAAGATGTGAGTCACTATACCTCAGGCCACGATCGTGGCAATTGGGCCACGATCTTAACAGAGAGGTCAGATTCTGGCCATGATCATAGCCCAAGGTAAACGATGGCCATAATCGTAGCCTGTGTCGGGCAGACATAAAAATAGGTGAAAACGTCAAGTTTTGAGGAACTTTTAGGACTATTTCAACCCCGTACAAACCCTAGGGCTGCCAAGGTATTTAAAGAACATGAGGAATACAAAAGGGAAGCTTTTGCATCAGCCATGTCCTGAATTCTCTAGGGAGCTTTATCGAGAGATTGAGGCAGGAAACGAAGGAAGAGAGACATGGAGAAGAAGCTTACGTGAAGTACTTCCAGGAACGGGAGGTTTCCCACCGTTGCTACCTCCGTCATCTGTTCCAATCGTATTTCCCAACTTTGTTTTCAATTTTATTGATGTATAGAATTGAGTTAGTTATTGAGAATAGATTCGTTGAATGTTGAGATATGCCTGTACTCACCTTCGGGAATTTTATCTTGATATTAATGAAAGTTGATTGATTGCATTTTTATTGAGTTATTTGTGATTTGATTTCTACAGTTCATAATTAAGTAACAAACTGAGAGGGTGAACTGAGTGAAAATCATTAAATTGCGCTAAGGAGAATTAGGTAGTTTAATAGATTAAGAATTGAATCAAATCAGTAAAATCGTGTAACAAGAGATCGTGCATAGGTTTTCGATAGGTTATTGGACAAATTCAGATCTAATTTAGGTTTTGGGTAAATTGTAAATCGAGAGGTTGCAATTCCATAATCTAAATTAGGGTTTATAAATTAGGATTAAAGATTATAACTCGAGAAAAAGTAATCCACCCTAAAACCGTCTAAACCCGATAATTAATAACTCCATAATCAATTAGGTTTTCGTTAAGGTCGGATAAAAACTCCCTTTCTCTCAATTGGTAGTTCCTAGGTTGATTCTTGATTTAGTTGTGCAATTGCTATCTTGTTTATATTTTCAAATTTAATTATTGGGAATTAATTGTGTGATTGAATAATTTCTTATTTTAGTTTTGTTCATCAAATTATTGTGTTTAACTTTAGATTTTAGGATTAGATTAACCCTCCTCGTGAGATCGACACTTTAGGTGCTACGCGAACGACCCATGTGCTTGCGGTATTATCAAGGTTAAAAATATTAAAACTTTGTCATATTGGAACCTGAGATCATGAAGCTAACATATTTCTCAGAAGTGTTAAGATTACCCAAGGAAATATTGTCATCTTCGCATTTATTAAAAAGGCTATAGAAATATCTCTATCAACTTCTCTTTCATATGATTATCAGTCTTGCTTCATCCTTTATATAAAAATTTTGATTCAAATCTCTCGATTTTCTTTCTTTAGCTCTCGTCATCTTAAATGGATCCTTTTCTCCATCCTTAGTTTCCAATCATTGATATAATTTCTTGTAAGCTTTACTTTTAGCTTATGAGACTATTTTCTTTGTCTCTTTCTTTTCCAACTTTTAACTCAGTGTATTAACTACCTTCTTTTCATCCGTATTGCTATCCAATAAAGTTTTATAGACAACCTTTTTAATCTTTACTTTTTATTGTATGTCTTCATTCTACCGCCAAAACTTCTTTTTACTACCCCTAATTATTTACTATCATATATCAACTAAATATATATTATTTAATTATTTAATATTAATTACTAATAAAATTAAGAATATTTTATTTTATTTTATAATTAATTTAAATTTAAATTTAAATAATTACTTGATAAATATAACTTAAATTTAAAATATTCAAAAAATTTATATTTCAAATAAATTTTTTTGCAATAATTAAAAATGGATTAACAAAAACTATTAAGTTATAAATAAAATTTTAATTATTAAATTATTTATTTTAATAAAAAAGAGGTTAAAATAAATTATTTATTTATTTTTAAATTTTATCTAATATTTAATTATTATCAATAACAAGAAAACCCATAAAAAATTCTAAATGATCCCTTAATTTCGCTTTTCCTTGTATAATTAAACAATGCACCAAGGAAATTTTATTATATTTTTTAATATGGGCAGAGTGTAGAGTCAACTAACAATGATTGAGTTTGGGTCAATCATTGTCAAAATGACTAGAACTAGTTATTTGGATAATTAATCCTTACCACTTATAAACCCTTAAATATTTTCATGTTTAGTCAATATGGGATACTCTGACACTTCCTCTGAAGTGCAACTGGGACTGAACATCCAGTTGTCACTTGAAATAAATGTAGTAATAACCGAACCGAGCCACTGAGACTGGACATCCAAACAGACAACTAGGAAATTAATAATCTAGACCAAATCTGCTCTGATACTATATTAGAATTTTTAATATGGGCAAAGTATAGAATTTACTAACAATAATTAGGATTGGGTCAACTATTGTCAAAATGACTAGAATTAATCATTTGAATAGTTGACTCGTACCTCTTATAATCTTATGCCTATGAATTTCAGAGATTTTAGAAAGCATTTGATAGCTTATCTCTCTACTATACATTGCATACTATGTTCAACCTAAAGGCAATATATTGTACAGAAGTAGACTAAATGTAAATATATTATAGGAATTCAGGTGTAGTGCGGTATGTGTGCGCATATCTTTTGTAAGATTCAATACCCTTTAATATAGTATTTACTGTTTTTTTTTTTCTGATAAGGGTTAAAAAAACAGCTGGAATCTAGATAGAGGACCCCTTTCCCTGAAAAGGACGTAAGATAGCACCACCAAAATTTCTATTTGAATTTTAAACATCACTTTGAGCCTTTGAGGTTGACATATCTAATCTAGGGTCTAATACATCTTCAATTTCTTTCACAAAAGTAGGAGCTATTAGGTCCACTAAAATGGGACAAACTGAAGAAAATGTGGTGCC
>JANQAP020000034.1:5369735-5385134 GCA_026874005.2 Erythroxylum coriaceum | reverse complement strand
TTTCACTAACACCATAAAATTCTCTAACTTAATCTTAATTTCTCCTTTTTAATACCATCAATCTAAGAAAAAAAATTTTCCTCCACCCATAGACATTTTAATTAACTCCTAACCAAAACAAATTAAGCAAACTAAACCTCAAAATAAACTGAACACATGCTTATTAGTAAGAAAAAGAATCGGGGCCCAACAATTATGGCTAGGTTAAGGTCCCTTTCTTTATTGTGCTGCTTAACAGAGACAACAGACTTCACGGTAGTGCCTTTGCTTGAAATGGGCGTGCATTGATAACAATCAAAGTCAACAATCTCCACGACCTTTATTTTCTCCATTGTTGCATCCTTTCTTAATCTTACTTCTTCATTCTTGTATAGACTAACCAGTGAATCCTCTTTTAGAGTTTTTGACACTTGAAATGCACCTTTGGGGTAGCGAGCTGAATTTCAAGAGTCCCTCATTTTAATTTATTGTTTACTAATTCTAATGATTAACTTTTTGAATATGATAAAAAATCCCTTTTAGTTACATTGAAAATTATTTATCTCTATTAAAAATATTATTTGTATCAATGAATATTTATTTTTAATGAGGACTCCGAAAATTTGTTTCTAATACTGCTTGCATAGTGACACTTTCATTAATTATACTTTAGGCCCAAATGATAATAAAACCTATTCAATAATGTAGTGGAGTGGAGACACTGTGATGCTCTAATGACTAAGACTTGACTTGATACTTCAAGAGATGATTGAAGGATTAGATAAAGAGATCCTTACAGATACCGTCAAATAAAAGACTTTATAAAACTTGTTAATTCTACAATTAGGTATAAACTTTAAAATTATCATAAGATATAGCCTCTGTAAAAATATACTAAACATTAAAAAGAGAGAAAGAGAGAGATGTTAAAAAGTTGCATGTAATTTCCCATTTATCACAAATTAGTTTATTTCTCCTCGGATAGAATTTAGCTTTCAATTCCTTTTTAAAAGTAACAAAAAAGGTAACATTAGGATAATAGGATTTATCTTTTATCTTTTGAAAGATGTGCTCTTTTGTAAGATAGCACATATCTTTATCTTTGTAAGATAGCACAAGTAATTTGAGTTAATGCACTTCAATTTAGTCTACTATTATAGAGAAGACTTTTAAATTATGAAATTTAAATTATATTCTAATTTGAATTAATAGTAATTTGAATTAAATCAATATTATTTTAATTATTTATTTTTATGAATGATGGTGGGACAAATTCAGTAAGTGAAGACGAGGAAGGCGATGATGACAATGATTAAGCATCAATAAGAACTTTGTTTTTAAATTTTGAATAGGTTAAGATTTTTGCTTAATATTTTAAACAAGATTTTCATTATATTTAAATATTTATTTATTTTGATGAAATTTCAAAGTTATGTTTAGAAAATATATTTATATGTAAAATATTACTTTTGGATTATCAATATATGTAGTAGAGTGGTTTTATAAGAAAATATTTAATTTTTTTGCAAATAATAATATTAAAGAAAAAACCATGACAAATAGTTTCTAGTCCCTAAAATTCATACAATAATGAAAAAATTAATCATTAGAGTGATTAATTTTAATATGTTATTATAACAAGAAATGGTTATCATTAATTTGTTACATTTATATTGACAATAACCTTTGTAACAAAAAGTTGATGATCAAATGATAGCAAAATTTCTTGTCACTAAAATTACGAATAGTAGTGACCATAATGATAGTTTGGTTATTGTGACAATATTAAGTAGACACTAACTAACTGAATTTTTTTGACAAAAGTTTTTATCACAACAAGTAAAATATTAGTTACCAATATATGTTGTGTCACAATTACAATTCATTCCTGTCAAAATTACTTTGGCACCAAATTGCATATGCTTTTAGTGACAAAACTTAGTGATAAAAGAAACTTTGCCACTATTAATATATTAGTAGTGACAATTTAATTGTGAAAGATACTAAATTGTCACAATTATCGTTGCATTAGTGAAAAAATTATCACAGTTAATCCAAACAGTAGTGTCAATCAATTGTTTAGTCACAAAAAACTCATATCTATGAAGAAATGATAGTTAGTCACAAAAAATTGACACTAAATTATAAATAGTACTAACCATAATGATAGTTCGGTTATTGTAACAATATTGAGTAGACACTAACTAATAGAGTTTTTATTGATAAAAATTTTCTTCACAACAAGTAAAATATCGTGTGACGGTAAACTGTTTCGTCACAACAACAAAAATGTTAGTGACCAAACTATATTTTGTCACAACAAATAGAAAATATTAGTTATCAACATATATTTTGTCACATTTACAATTCATTCCCACCAAAATTTTTTTGGGCCAAATTGTATATGCTTTTAGTGTCAAACTTAGTGATAAAAGAAATTTTGACACTATTAATATATTAGCAGTGACAATTTAATTGTGAAAGATGCTAAATTGTCACAATTACCATTGTATTAGTGACAGAAAAATAAATCATCATAGTTAATTCAAACAATAGTGTTAATCAATTGTTTTGGCACAAAAAACCTCATATCTGTCACGAAACTATAGTTAGTCATAAAAAATTGTCTCTAAATCTGTTAACTCTTATAGTGATATATGTTTGATAGAGGTATATTAATCAAATGACCAGCTTTGTGGTTCCTTTTGCTTCCAATAGATATATGGTGAAAATATTCAAAATACTAGTATGTTTAACTCAATGTTCAGGGTTTCTATGTATAATAATTGCTTGTGTTGATAACTTCCATTCAATTGTTAGAGTAGAGAGGCTTTTTTCTTGCAATAGTGTTGAATGGCAAGTAACAAGAAGACTTATTTTGGAATAAAGAAGTGCTTTTGTTGGAGAGTGACAAATGGAAGCGAGGAAGCATTCATAAGGAACGGAAGCATATTGTTGGAAGAACTGGTTGCCTTTTGTGATGATAGATCTAACCCTATCCATATCTTCTCAGCAGAAGAACTCAAATGAGCAACAAACAACTATAATGAGTAGACCCGCCATAACTTGTACAAGGGGTTTCATCAGGGTCGCCAAATAATGATCAAGAAATTCAAGATTAGGAAGAGTGAAGCCTTCAATGAAATTGTATATGCATCAGGAATGAGTGCGCATAGGAATGCGTTGAAGTTGCTTGGATGCTGCCTGGAAACTATCCCATTCTGGTTTTCGAGTCTACTAAAGATAAATCTCTTACAAGTCATATTCATGAGCAAGATAATGCTCAATTTCATCCTATGCCATAAAAAACAAGGTTGAAGACTACAGTGCAGATAGCTAATGTGGTGTTGTATCTCCACATTGCATTTCCAAGGACAATTGTTCATAGAAACATTATAACCGCAAATATCTTACTGGATGAATACGACGTAGGGAAACTGGAAGTTTTTTCAGTCTGTCTCTCTATTCCTAAAGGTGAATCTCATGTAAGAGTTGATATAATAAAAAGAACAAGTGGATACAGGGCACTCGAATAAATGATGACAAGATTTTACAATGAGAAAAGTGACGTTTATGGTTTTGGTACATTTCGTATTAATGGATAACTACATATAGATAGTATCAATTTGTGTATAATTAGTGATAGAGCTTGTAATTAGGAGATACGGCTAAATGAAGATAGTACCTTTATATATCTCTAATTAGCAACAGATAGGTGATTAATCGTAAGTTAGGGAAGTTATCTTAGGAAATAATTGTTATGGAGCTACCTAATAGTTTGTATATATATATATATGATTGAATTAAGGATGAATACATAAGACAAATTGATCAAACACTTTTAGCATGGTATCTGAGCGTGACTTTCTCTAATACCCGACAAACATAGAAAGGCAAACCAATGGTAGACAGAGGAGAAAGTGGAACGAAGAAAGTTCACTTACCCTATGAGTTGAACGCAAGTGACAAACCTGGGAACATAATTATGTAAGTGCAGTTGCGAGGAGAAAATTATGACGAATGGGCCAGAGCTATGAAGATCTCACTCCAGGAATGAAGAAAGTTGGATTTTGTAGATGGAACTTTCAAAGAACCAAACGAAGATGCACCTGAACTAGAGGACTAGTGGACAGTCCAGTCTATGATCGTGTCTTAGATTCTAAACATGATCGAGCCAAACCTGCGATCTACCATAGTTTTTGTAGAAAACATGCAGAAGCTATGGGAAGATATCAAAGAACGATTTTCAGTTATGAACGGGCCCAGAATACAGCAACTGAGGGCAGATTTGACGAGCTATAAATAAGAAGGCATGACGATGGTAGCATACTATAGGAAATTGAAGGTTCTGTGGGATGAATTGGCAAATTATGACCAAATTAGAAACTGCATATACGGTGGATGCAAATGCGGGATTGCCTCTCAACTCGAGAAACAAAAGGGAAAAAAGAAAGTGCACCAGTTTCTAATGGGGCTAGACGAGGAAAGTTATGGCACGGTGAGGTCTAACATTCTTACGAGAGACCCTTTGCCGTCACTAAATCGTGTGTATACGATGCTGGTGCAAGAAGAGAGGGTGAATACAATCGCTAAATTGAAGAAAGAAAGAGGGATAGTTGTGGCCCTTATGATGTAGGTAGGGAATAAGGCAAGAGGACGAGGTGATCATGGAGAGAGGTCGGTAACCTGCTCCAACTGCGGCAAAGGGGGGCATGATATTAAGGGATGCTTCCAAATTGTGGGATATCCTGAGTGGTGGGGGGATCAACCAAGGTATGAAGGAAAAAGCACCGGCAGAGGCTAAGGATGACAAGGAACGCGTAACCGAGGAGCCTCGGTACGTGCAAATGTGATGCATGCTAGTGGAAGCGGTGGCTAGGCAAACGACGTGGAAGATAAGAAACTTGGAATAATAGGATTAACTATTGAACAATGACAGGTACTGGTGGATATGATCAACACACGAAAGCCAAGTGAAACTGATAAAATGACTGGTAAGAAAGTTTGGGAATTATAGATCATTGATAGTGGTGCCTCCAACCACATGACAGGAACCTTGGAAAATTTATGTGAAAAGAGAACTATACAAGGGTGCCTAGTGGGGTTGCCTGACAGTGAGCATGTTCTAGCTTACAAACAAGGAACAATGATCCTTAAGGGAGGACTTAGATTGAAAAATATTCTTTATGTGCCAAATTGCTCTCAGTTCTGCAATTAACAAATGAAGAAAATTTTATAGTGCAATTCACTGACAAATTGTGTATTATGTAAGACCGCACTTCGAGGATGTTGATTGGAGTGGGTGAACGGGAGCATGGGCTCTATTGGTATCGTAAGGTGCACAAGGCTCAAACCTGTCATGTTAGAGCAAAAAATCAACTGGTACTTTGGCACAAGAGAATGGGACATCCATCGTTTAAAATTGTACAAATGCTTCCTAATGTAAGTGATAAATATACAAGTGATGGGCTGAATAAAATTTGCAAAATTTGTGAAAAATCCAAACAAACAAGAAATAAGTTTCCTTTGAGTGAGCAATAGGCTTCGAATGTTTTTGATTTAATCCATTGTGACTTGTGGGGACCTTATAGAACTCCTTTGTCATGTGATGCTTCATACTTCTTAACCATTGTTGATGATTACCCACGGGCAGTCTGGATATATTTGTTGAAAGAAAAAAATGGAAGTATCAATCATACTAAAAAATTTTCTCGCCTTAGTTAAGCGACAATACAACAAGTGTGTTAAAATGGTCCGATCTGATGTCGGAATGGAATTTGCGTGTTTAAAAAATACTTCGTCCAACAAGGAATTGTTTATCAAACTTCGTGTACTAGTACCCCATAACAAAATGGAAGAGTGGAAAGGAAGCATCGGCATATTCTAAATATTGCTCGATCATTACGGTTTCAAGGCAATCTTCCTATCAAATTTTGGGGAGAATGTTTCTTAACTACTGGCTACTTAATTAATCTCACACCTTCCTCAGTACTGGATGGAAAATCTCCCTATGAAGTCATCCATGGAAAAACACCAAGTTATGAGCACTTACGAGTTTTTGGTTCATTGTGGTATGCTCACAATCAATTTAGGAAAGGGGACAAATTTGACAGTTGAAGCCGTAACTGCGTGTTTGTCGGGTATCCATTTTGGCAGAAAGGATGGAAGCTATTTGACTTAAAAAAAGAAATTTTCTTTGTTTCTCTTGATGTTCATTTTGTCGAAGATGTGTTTCCATTTGGAGAGACTAAAATTTTAGATGTGGGAACCACAACTAGGCTTAATGAGTCACCTGCGTTGGAAACTAATTTTGAAGAAGACACACATGATCGGCCAAGTTCTCCTTCCACACCTGGGCCCCACTATCATAATTTAAATAGCCATGAGATTACTAGTGACTCCTTTACCACCAACTTAATCTATGACAGGGGGGACACGAGCTTGAAATGGAAATCGAGGAACTTGCCGTGGATACTATGGCACCAAGTGCTGAAGAACCAGCATCGCTCTCCGAGCCACCACCAGCCACAACAGAAGCCCCACTTGGCTGCAGTCATCGTGTGAAGACACCCTCCGTCAAACTGCGCGAATTTGTCTCCAAAGCCACGATACGACTAAACCCCTCCGACCAGTCTCCCTCTTCATCAAAATCCTCATATGTGTCCCATCCCATTCAAAATTTTGTGAAGTGTAACTCTTTTCCCCCCCAACATCGTAGATTTCTTGCAGCTCTATAAATAGAACAAGAGCCTCTGTATTTTTCTTAGGCAGTTAGAGATGAGCATTGGCGAGAAGCTATGTCTCGTGAAATTCATGCACTTGAAATCAATGACACTTGGGAATTCACTACTCTACCTCTAGGAAAGAAAGCTCTTGGGTGTAGGTGGATTTACAAAATTAAATATCATTCTGACAGAACAATAGAGCGGTTCAAAGTAAGACTTGTCATTTTGGGGAATCATCAGGTGGAAGGCTTGGAATTCAACGAGACTTTTGCTCCGGTGGCGAAGATGGTAACCATTCGCACAACACTTGCAGTGGCAGTAGCAAGAATTGGGAACTTCACCAGATGGACGTACACAATGCGTTTCTTTATGGAGACCTTACCGATGATGTGTACATGAAGCTTCCCCCAGGATTCCAAGTGTCTCAACAAGGATTGGTCTATAAACTTCGAAAATCTCTCTATGGACTGTGGCAGGCTCCTCATTGTTGGTTAGCCAAATTGTCCTCTGCCTTTATCCGGTATGGTTTTCAGCAATCACAGGCAGACCATTCCTTGTTCAGTCTTCAATACAGTGGCGTGTAACTAGTTATTTTGGTCTATGTGGATGATCTTGTTATTGCAATGAATGATGGTGTTGCAATTCAACAATTTAAAGATATCTGCACAAGTGTTTCCATGTGAAAGATTTGGGGCATTAAAGTATTGGGGGGTTGAGGTTGCAAGATTACCAACTGGAATCTTCCTGTGTCAACGAAAATATGCTTTGGACATCATCACCGAAGCTGGGTTACTTGGCGCTTAGCCAGCACCTACACCATATGAAGAGAATCACCAGTTGGGATATGTTGAAGGTCCTCCTCTATCCGATCCTAACCCTTACCATTGGCTTATTGGGAGGCTTATTTATTTGTGTTTCACTCAACCTGATCTTGCCTACAGTGTTCACGTCCTGTCCCAGTTCATGCACCAACCTCGCGCAGAGCATTGACAAACTGCTCTGCAGATTGTTCGTTATCTGAAGCACCACCCTAGGCAAGGCAGACTTCTCCGCGAGACAATGACTTGCAGCTCTATGGGTGGTGTGACTCTAATTGGGCCAATTGTCCACTTACTCGCAAGTCACTCACAAGGTGGTTTATTCAACTTGGTAACTCACTAATCTCTTGGAAAACTCAGAAACAACACGTGGTCTCCGCCTCCTCTATTGAAGCTGAATATTGCTCAATGGCTAAGACTACTCGTGAACTAAAGTGGATTAAAGATATACTCTCTTCTCTATACATGCGTCACTCTGCACCTATTCGTCTCTATTGTGACAGTTAAGTAGCTCTCCATATTGCCAAAAACCCTATCTTCAATGAGCACACGAAACACATTGAGGTGGATTGCCATTTAGTTCGAGATGAAATTGTCCAAAATCGCCTTCTTCCATCTTATGTCCCAACTCACACTCAACTGGCAGATCTTTTTACCAAAGCTCTTAGTGTCATAAAGTTTGGGACAATCTTGGGCAAGCTGGGCATTCGAGACTTGCATGCTCCACCTTGAGGGGGGGTATTAATGGATAGCTACATATATATAGTATCAATTTGTGTATAAGTAGTGATAGAGCTTGTAATTAGGAGATACAGCTAAATAAAGATAGTATCTTCATATATTAATTAGCAACAGATAGGTGATTGATAGTAAGTTAAGGAAGTTATCTTAGGAAATAATTGCTGTGGTTCTACCTACCAGTTTGTATATATATATGATTGAATCAAGGATGAATACATAAGACAAATTGATCAAACACTTTTAGCATTTCGACTGGAGCTTTTGACGGGACAGAAACCACCTTCCATCATTCATCCTATAGATGGTGATAATATGGTGGATTATTTGAGCAATCAAATTGAAAAGCTAGTGGATCCCTTTATTAGGACAGAGGTACTTTCGACTGGGATAGAGCAGCAGTTGGAAGCTCTTGGAACTCTTCTAGTTAAATGTGTTAGTGAATTTGTAGAAAACAAACCAACAATGCTTGAAAGTGGTAAAAGAACTCAAGCAGATATACCAGCCAACCTTGTAAATAATGCTTCTTTACTTGCTACTCTCAATCTCTGCGTAGTGATTGCTTCTCACCTTAAGCACATGACCGCAAGAGCGTAATTATGACATTGAAGTTCCTAATGGTTTATCTAAGTTCCCGGAGAGGATATTTTTTAAAAAAAGTGAAAGGAAATTTTACTTACAGTATGATTAAACAACTCCTTATGTAAGGCAGTATAATTGTCTACAAGATAGACAACAAAAAGAACCACTAAAGACACCACTTATATTTCATCTCCATAGAAAGAGTGGGCTAAACGTTGCATGCCAAGATATGTTTTTTATCCCCCTACGTTGCATGCCAAGATATGTTTTTTTTAATCCCCCTATTGTTAGTATTTGGGATTTTTCTTTCTCTTTCTTGTTGATTTTCTGTTTGCAGTTTTGGACTGCATACAAAAATCTCTTGGAATATTAGGGACTTAGTCTACACCTGATGGAGAATCACAGTCCTCTGCTGTCAAATTTGAATTACTTTCTCGAAGGAAAATAATTGTCACATAAGCAAAAGAATTACAATTCAATGTCAAGACGTGCTCTGCCCCAGAATGTTGTGCATTATGAGAAATGATAACCTTAGTCCCCTGACTTGCCACACAGTTATCAGTGGAGTTTACTATTGTTGTCTGTTCTTCATACTCCAGCCTAGCCTTAGAAATCTCATTTTGTCGAATAGTTGCTAATGGAGCCAAGATGTTGGCCTAATCTATCTAACATTGCTCCAAATATTGTAAGGTGAAGTGAACCACTCCACCACCTAGACACACCACATTGTCTGCACTAGAGTTGTCCATAATTGTCTATTCTTACACTACTTAGACAATCTCATTCTGTTAAGTAACCACTACAGCCCTCCCGACTCTTTGTTCCTTACTGATTTGTGTTTGATCCGAACTTTTGCATTGAAATGGCCCTTTCTCATTCTCTGTAGAAACTCCAGTTGTCTTACTTTGCATTACATCAATAGTACTAGCATACTTTACCAACTTCGGACTCTCAGAACTAGAATCACCCTACTTTTGGCTTATATGATCAACCATTTTACGATGCTCCCCTATGTCCCTCTCGGTTGGAAGAATCTAGGTAGGTTGCTCATAAACCTCCCGCTGAACTCCGGTACCAACTTGGACTGTTGATTGTTCAATCCCCATTAACTCCTCTTACCAACCTATTTTATACCTCTTCCTAGTTGGAACCTCATTTCTTGACATAATTGTGTGGCTTCTATAGGTAGGATAATTGTATTTCTCCTTTCACCCTCTCCCCAGATTCACTAAGTTGCATAATTGGAAGCCAATCTAGTAGTGTAGCCTTTCGACTCACTTCTATGCATATTTTTGCATATCCTATTCTATCTATACCTGATGTCCGTGCATCCATACTCAATAGTTTATACAATGAACTAGTAAGAAAATTTAACCCTTCCACAGTTCACAATTTAAGCGGTAAGTTATGAAAATGTACCCAAATTGAAAAAACTTCAACACACTCCTTATTAAATGCAATCTCTGGCTTCCACTTTTGTAGGAACATGGGTTGTCTCTCGATATACCTAGGACCCATTCCAATTGTCTCATTCAGATTACCATCCAAAGCAAAATTGAAAATAATCATGCCATCATCAGTGAGTAAAGTTTTCTTCAAACCTTGTTTACTCCACCGTGCACTAGCCCAGGCTTTGATAATTGCAAATGCAAGATGTTTGCTCCAGAATGATCTCACCAGTGCATTTGACCACGCTCTTTCCCCCGTTTACAGGAGTTCAAGTGGGGGACAAATGATGTCATCCTTTATGACATCAGGGTAATGCTTCATTTATACCTTGTGTTGCTGGAATTGAAGTTTTTTACTCCATATACCAACAGTCAGGGAAGACTCATAGGACTTAGACACTCCAGATACACCAATGTTAACACCATCTCTAGGTTCAGCTCTCTGTGCGACAGCAGGGAACTCCTCCACTTGAGTAGGCAGCCCACCATCGTCAGTGGTAGCAGAACCCAACACCATGGATGGTGCTATTGTCTTAACATTATGGGTCGCCGTCATCGTCAGATCTGGACCTCTAAGTGAAGAGCGATTGCAATAGCAACGGTGAGGTGGCTGGATCTGGGTGAAGAGCTAGTGACTGCGATGAATTTGGGTGTTAACCTTTTGGCTCTTAACCTTTTAGGTCACTTCAGTCAGATATGGAGCTGGATCTAGGTGAAGAACGATAGCAACAACAAGGCGACTCCTAGAACATAGTTGGTGAAGCACTAGTTTCAGTACACTTTGTCTCCCCCAAAGTTGTCTCGAGGGGATGAAGATGATCAGCGTCATCGTCAGGATCTGATTAAACCATAGACGAAACCATCTGGGTTGATTTGGTTCTCTCATAATGTTGCAAAGTCAGATCAACGTTATTGGATTCTCTCTCCCGAAGAGATTGGTTTACGGTTCTTCGCGTTACTTTTGTTTCAAATTTTGCATCATCTAATCAACTATTTTATATTTAAAAAGCTTACTATTTATGTCAATTTTTAGGTTTCTATTTTCTATTTTTATTTTTAAATTCAGTAAAAAAATATTTATTGAGTTTTTAATTTTTAATTTTTAGTTTTAGTTTTTTGAATTTTTATAATTTATTATAAAAATTACTTTTTACTTTTTTATTATTTGATTTACTATACAATGACAACAACATCCTAGTAGAAATCCTATTGAGATGTGAAGTCTAGGGAGGTCTAGTAGTACACAACCTTACCTATTTTTAATAGACTCACAAGAAAATAAATAAATAAATAGGTCTTTTAGAAAACATTTTGAAGAAAAAAAGAAAATGAGAGAAAATAACAATAGTAAAAGTCAAATACATAAATAAATAAATGATTTGATTTTATAACGAGTTAACGACAACAACGTCCTGGTAGAAATCCTATTGAGATGCGAAGTTTAGGGAGATCCAGTAGTACACAACTTTACTTGTTTTTAATACACTCACAGAAAAAAATAAATAAAAAGGTTTTTTAGAAAATGAATTGAAGAAAAGAAAAGGAAAAAAGAAAATGAAAATGAGAGAAACTAATAATAGTAAGAGTCAAATACATAAATAAATAACTGCATAAATAAAAAATAAGTAAAATATAAAGTAAATAAAATTCAAAATAGAAACTTCAAAATCAAAATAAAGATAAAAGTAAATAAGTAAATAAAAAAATAAGAAAGAAAACAAATAAGTTGGTAAAATAAACAAGCAATTGAAAGAGAAGAAATAAATAAATAACTAAAAGGACAAGTACTACAAATAAAAGTATTTAGGGTAAATAAATTCAAAAGATTTGTGAAAAGATAGGGGCCTCTTTAAGAAAAGAGAATAACCTCTCTATATAAGATCATTTACTCGAATCTTAGTTCTCTAAAGTTTCCTATTGAAGGTCAAGTCCTAAGTAAGCTCCAGTAGGGTCATATCATGTTTGATCACTTTCTATAATTCTTCTCAAGTCTTCCTCTTTTTCTATTACAGTCCCTAAGTACAACCTTCTTGCATCTTCTCACTAAGGCATTAGGATGTCTCCTCTTAACATGTTCAAATCACCTAAGTCTTATCTATATTAACTGACCGTCAATGTTAGCCACCCCAACTTGTCTTTTACTACTACATTCCTGACCTTATCTCTTCTTGTAAGGTTGCACTTCCAATGTAGCATTCTCATCTCTGCCACCATTAACTTATAATTATGAACTTATTTGATAAGCCAACACTCTACCGCATAACGTAGAACTGATCTAATTACTAAATGGTAGAATTTACCGTTTAACTTAAGTGATATCTACTTTTCACACAAAACTCCTACTATACCCCTCCATTTAAGTCACCTCGATTTATGAACTATGTCATCATCTATTTCATCATGACTTTGTATGATAGATCCAAGATACTTAAAACAATCCTTTTTTTGTATGACTTCTAAATTAATCTTTGTTTACATATCGAATGCAACCCTATAACCTAAAAGTTACACTTTAATTACTCAGTCTCAATCCTGCTAAATTTAAAGTCCTTCGACTATAAAGTATCCCTCAAAATTTCTAGCTTGACATTAACATCTTCATTTGTTTCATCCACTAAAACATGTTATCAGCAAACAAGATATACCAAGGCACATCCCCTTGGATATTCTTATTGAGCTCATCTGCAACTATTGCAAACAAGAAGGTGCTTAACGAGGATCTTTGATGTAGCTCGATATCGATAGAAAATGCTCTATATCTCCTTATGTCTTCTTTATCTCCTTATGTCTTCTTTACTCTAGTTGTAACACCTTCATATATATCCCTAATAACTCATATACAGGTTATAAGAGCTCATTTAACTTCTAAACACCTCCAGTTGACTTCCATAGGTATCACGTCATAAGCCTTTTTTTTAAGTTAATGAAAACTATGTATAGGTCCCTCTGTCTATTCTTATAATATTTTATTAATCATCTAAAGAGATGTATAGTTTTCGTCATTGACCTCCCTAATATGAAACTAAATTGGTTCTCCAAGATATATGTACCCTTTATCACTCTGTTCTCAATTACCCTTTCTTATAACTTCATGGTGTAACTAAGTAATTTGATCTCTCTATAGTTATTACAACTTTGGAAGTCCTTTTTTGTTCTTATAGAGAGAAATTAATGTGCTAAGTCTCCACTCATTTGACATCTTGACAGACTTGAGGATCACATTAAAAAGCTTGGCTAACCAAATAAGACCCTCTTCTCCTAGGCTCTTCTATATCTCTATAGATAACTCAATATGTTCTACTGCCCTTCCACTCTTTATCTTCCTTAAAGCTCTTTTAATTTCTTTCTTTGTGATCTTCCGAAAACAAGTGAGGCTAACATATTTCTCAGAAGTGTTAAGATCACCCAAGGAAATATTGTCATCTGCGCCTTTATTCTAAAGGCTATAAAAATATCTCTATCATCTTCTCTTCCATATAAGTATCAGTCCTGCTTCATCCTTTATATAAAAATTTTGATTCAAATCTCTCGCTTTTCGTTCTTTAGCTCTCAGCATCTTAAATGTATCATTTTCTCCATCCTTAATTTTCAATGTTTACTTTTAGCTTATGAGACTATTTTCTTTGCCTCTTTCTTTTCCAGCTTTTAACTCAATGTATTAACTACCTTCTTTTCATCCGTATTGCTATCCAATAAAGTTTTATAGACAACCTTTTTAATCTTTACTTTCTATTGTATGTCTTCATTCCACCATCAAAACTTCTTTTAACTACCCCTAATTATTTACTATCATATATCAACTAAATATATATTATTTAATATTAATTACTAATAAAAATTAAGAATGATTTATTTTATTTTAAAATTAATTTAAATAAAAATAAAAAATAATAATTACTTGATAAATATAACTTAAATTTAAAATATTCAAAAATTTTATATTTCAAATCAAAATTTTTGCAATAACTAAAAATGAATTAACAAATAAATGTTAAGTTATAAATAAAATTTAAATAAAAAGAGGTTAAAATAAATATATTATTTATTTTTAAATTTTATCTAATATTTAATTATTATCAATAACAAGAAAACCTATTAAAAAATCTAAATGATCCCTTAATTTCTCTTTTCCTTGAATGTATAATTAAACAATATCTTACAACAAGGAAAATTTATTAGATTTTTTTAATATAAGCAGAGTGTAAACTCCACTAACAATAATTAGGCTTGAGTCAACAATTGTTAAAATAACTAGAACTAGTCATTTGGATAGTTAACCCTTACCACATATAAACCTTTAACATTTTCATGTTTAGTAAATATGAGATACTCTAATACTCCCTCTCAAGTGCAACTGGGACTGAACATTCAGTTGTAACTTGAAATAAATGCAGTGGTAATCAGACCGGGCCGCTTGAACTGGACATCCAGACGGACAACTGGGAAATTAATAATCCAGATCAAACCTGTTCTGATACCATATTAGAATTTTTAATATGAGCAGAGTGTAGAGTCCACTAATAATAATTGGGCTTGAGTTAACCATTGTCAAAATGAATAGAACTAGTCATTTGGATAGTTGACCCTTATACTCATAATCCCTTTAACATTTTAATGTTTGGTCAATACGAGATACTCTAACAAAATTTAATAAAAAGAACTCAAATCTTGTGCCTATGAATTTCAGAGATTTTAGTACGCATTTGATAGTGTATCCGTCCACTATACATTGCATACTATGTTCAACCTCAAGGCAATATATTGTGAAGTAGACTAAATGTAAATATATTATAGGAATTCAGGTGTAGTGCGGTATGTGGGCGCATATCTTTTGTAAGATTCAATACCCTTTAATATAATATTTACTGATTTTTTTTTTCAGATAAGGGTTAAAAACACAGCTGGAATCTAGATAGAGGACCCCTTCCCTGAAAAAGACGTAAGATAGCACTACCAAAATTTCTATTTGAATTTGAAACATCACTTTGAGCTTTTGAGGTTGATATATCATATATCTAATCTATGGTCTAACACATCTTCAATTTCTTTCACAAAAGTAGGAGCTATTAGGTCCACTAAAATGGGACAAACTGAAGAAAATGTGGTGCC
>JANQAP020000034.1:5319126-5337141 GCA_026874005.2 Erythroxylum coriaceum | reverse complement strand
CATAATAATTAGACTCCAATTAAAAATGATTTATCCAACAAGATCACAAAATTCATTCAATTCATGCTTACTAAAATTAAAAAAAATCAGGGCCTAACATAGTAAACTGATTAACACTCACTGAGCTCATTTAGCTTACCCTTATTTTATATTTTTAAACAAACCACCCCAGGTATGCATATAGATTTTGCAATAATTAGGACTCCACCATAAGATTAGTTGTATTATCGGGTGTTGTTGTGCTTGTGTTATCTTTCTTATGTATGTGTTTTCTTAAAATTGGCTTAGTTGCTTGTAAATATGCTTTAAATTATTTTGGAAAGGATTTAAAAGTGTGATTTTGTATATAATTGTGGGATTGTAAACATCTGTTTCTTAATGAACTACGAGGACTTTGATCTTTAATGACGTTTTTTAAAATGTTGAGAATGCTATGTTTGTGATTGCTTGTGATATGGACCTGAGTTCCCGTCCTAGAAGTTGAGATGTTATATGAAATACTAAAAGTGTTTCAAAATGTGTTGTGCAGGTTTTTGAAATTTGGGAATGTCAAAATAAAGTCGTTATGCTGTCAAAATTTTCAATAAAATGATATAAAAATTTTCTCACCATTTTTTGCACTTTTAATTATTAAATTATAAAAGGTTTTAAATAATTAAATGACTTGGTGTTGTGGGAACCATTCAGTTAAGTCAGATATTGATTGGAGGGTTACTCTGGGATCGTAAGGAGGGCTCCACTCGAGTTCCGGAAGGGGAACTCTGAAATGGATCCTTTCACTAATTTTACAACTACACAAAATTAACGAAATTAACATTTAATTCATGCAAAAAGTAAAATTAACATGTAATTAAAGACAACCTCAATGTCAATTAACATCAAAAACAAATAATTAACCTAATTAAGGCAGAAATATCGCAATTAAACACTTAGGGTCTATTTGTTTCTTTTTTAATGTTTTTTTTAGGTTTTCATAAAAAGAAAAACAAGCTATTAAAATGTGTTTGGTTGAGTATTGTTATCATTTCTTATTTTCAAAAATAAATAAAAAACTGCAACAACTTTATAGAAACATAAAAAAGATGTTTTTTTATTTTCTAAAACAGGTTTCTTTTTTCATAAAAACAAGTCCCTATTTTTTCACTGTCTTTTATGTTCTTTTCAACCTCGCTCTGCCTTGACCGCTTTGTGCTTACTCCTTCCTCTTTGAGAAAAGGTCAATAATGGAGGCAACGAAGATTTGGTACTTCGGCAAAGTTTTTTCCATCATCTCTTAACAGTGGAAGGTCTAGGTAGTCAAGATTTTAAAGTAAAGCGAAGAAAACAGACAAAAAAAAGAATAAGAAGAAAACAAAAAAAGAATGGATCTGTTCATTCTAATGTCAAGATAAAAATTACAGATATCGTTATTATTCTTTAGTTATCAACTTCTATTCTTCAATATTGAAGTTTTCCACAAAATGCTCATGGGGTTGCCCAACAATGTAAGCTAGGAGGGCCTCGTCTGTCTTTTCATCAATGGTTTAGAAGTTGTTTTTACTAAAGAAGATGAGAGTGTTAAGACGAAGTGAGGCCACACATAGGCATAGGCTAAGATGGTGGGCAATCTTAGGGCAATGCAAAAAAGAGTCACAAGCACGAGAGAGGCTACGAGGGTAATGATGATATGGTACTTGTACTTGAGAAGCTTTTCTTTGATTTACATTTATGTGCAGAAGAAAGGGAGGAACTGAATTTTTTTTCAATGTTTGTTTTAGAAACATTCAATTATTTATTGAAAGACCCAACAGTTCTACTATACAACCTTTAAAAATAATTAACAAAGAGTATAATTAGAAATAATGAGAATTAGTTAATATAAAAATATAATATATTATTTTAAAAATAATTAATGTAAGAGTATATTAACAAAAGAAATGAGATGATAAAATCAAATATATTTTCTTTTTAGTTTTTTATTACAAACCTTCAACCAAACAAGTTTTTGTTTTCAGTTTTTAGATTAGAAATCTCAACTAAATAGTTTTTTGTTTTTTTAATTAAAATGGAAACAAAAACTAAAAACCATAACAGAAAAATAGAAGTGGAATCAAACAGCTCCTTAGTGAGTAAAAATCACACAATTGAAGTTGAATTTTAACCCAATCATATGTTAAGTAAATTAAGTCAGGAGATCAATTGTGTAATGATAATAATCAACTTCTGAACCACAATTAAGCATAAAATTACGTTACAAGAACCCAAATTCCTACTTATAAAGTTTTTGAGTAAAAATCACTTCAATAACACAAAACGACCAACAAATCATGCTTAAACTACTGGAAACAATAAGAACGTTTACCTGGGTGTCATTAAATTGGATGAAAAATGTGAAAAATTGGAAGACGAAATTTAGAGGCAACAATATGGAGTGAGAGGGCAATAAGGAGGGAGAAATCTAAAAGAGTTAAGGTTTTTTAAGGTGTATCATAGACTTAAACAGTCTGATACACGATCTCAAACTGTGTAAACTGTTTTAAGTCCATGATACATGATAAAAAGCTCTAACTCTTTTAGATTTCTCCCTCTCTCCATTGTTCTCTCACTATTGAACTGTGTATGTCACTAACTCACATCTTTTTATAGGTTTACACGGTTTGGTGTAAGGGCGTGTATCAAAATGTGTAAAACTACATCAACATGTCTAGAGAGCATGTATCTCTTTGTAAACGTGTGCAAAATTAAATTTAGATGTTTAGAGATAAAAATTTTGCATTTTAACATTATAACACATATACACGCATACCCTAACATGCCAACTATGCATAATCTCATTAGAAGCTCAATCTTTCATGTATATAGGCTTAGAATTATGTTATTATTAGTTTTTGTTTATATTCTAAGTGTTTGTATGCTTTTGAGCATGATTGGGATCTTAATTTTATATTTCAAGAGGTTTTTGATATGTGCTTGAGTGTATGGAAATTAAAAATTGAAGAGAAGAGAAGAATTGGAAGTTTGAAAGCAGGTCACGATCGTGAGTCATTGGTCACGATTGTGACAGAAGTCAGCTTGACAGAGGCCCAATTTTAAGTGTCACAATCGTGAGTTATTGACCACGATCGTGACATACACGATAACAGACGTGGGGACTGCTTCTGAGCTCAACTTTTTGAGGGTTATTTTAGACATTTAAGCCCAGGTAAAACCTAGTCTTTACCCTTAAAAGTGATAGGACTATAAAAGATAAAAAGAATGACCGAATTTAGGAGAGCCACCATCTTCCAAAGTGAGAGAGCAAGAAGAAGGAGCAAAAAGAGCAATCCAACAATTCTAGATTTCAAGTTTGAGTTCAAATCAAGTTCTTTCTTTCTTTCCTTTGTTTATTTCATTAAAATTGATGTATAACTTGGATTTGAATATGTTATTCATGTTTAGGATGTTTTACTTTCATATTTGGATTTGTTCTTGAGTTGTTTTGTGACTTGATTGTTGTTGATTTCAATTCAATTTTTTGGTGTTGTGATGTTTGGGTATACTAATACTTCGATAACAAATCGAGAGAGTGAGTCAAAAGTAATCTAACTAGGTTAGGTAATGAGAGTTAGTGACCTAATAGTCCAAAAAAATATCAAATTGGTAATCATACCAAAAGAGATCTTGTGTAAAAACCCGATTATTTGATAGGTAACTTAAGAACTAGTTGAAAATGTTAGGTAGATTTTGTGAATCAAAAGGTTGCAAATTTCATAATCAATTTGAGTTAAACAATATGGTTAAATGATTAGGTCTCGAGAGAGAGTAATCAACCCATCAAAAATCTAGAATCTATATAGAATTAAATCAATAGCATTTAGGGAGCAAAATAACGATAGAATGAATCCTAAGCTTCATCCTTGATGCTCCGCACATATTTATGGTAACTCATTTGTTATTTGATTATTTGCTTAGTTTCATTTAGTTGTTTTAAAATTCTAATATTTTATTTTTCATTCAGTTCATATCCTGATACCTTAGACAAAGTTAGGTTCACTTAGTTCTAACTATTTCCTTGAGGGATCAACATCTTTAATACTACTAGTTTACAATCCATATACTTGCAGATATTGGGGGTTTTATTACAAGTAAAACTTGTTCAATAAGTTTTTGGCACCATTGTCAAGGAATTAGTTTAGGACTTTTTGCATTCCTTTGTTTTAATGAATTATTACCCTTTCTTGTGATTGTGGTACCTAATCACATAAAATTAATAAAAAAGAAAGAGAAGGAAGTTTGGGTACAAAATAGAAGACACATCAATTTGGACGTCACAAGGCAACTATAATGAATGCAAAAAGTTAAATGCCAAGAAGAAATAGAAAGAACAATGATGGAGGAAATATGTCACATGGAATAAAGGATCCTTGCGAACTTCAGTGAGGCATAATTTGGTTAGGGAAGTAATCATCCTTATTAGAACAATCCAGGGTAGTAGAGCCACCTATATTTCTTTTGATCTAACAATGCAAGAACTTAAATAGGAATTCAAGGCCTGTCAGGATTTCAACAAGATGAGTTCAATTTAAATGGATAAGATCATAGACAAGCTCATGAACATTAAAGAGGCCCAAAAGAGACTAGAAGGGAAGTTTGAGCAAGTAATGAAAGATTATACCTCTTCTATTCACAACCTAGAGGTTCAAATGAGACAACTTTATAAGGAATTTTGTAAGAGAAGTGTGGAAAACTTTTTGAGCAGCATAGAAGTAAACCTAAGAGAGCGATGTAAGGCTATAACACTTAAGAGTGGGAAAGAGCTAGAAGAACTGGTGGAAAGACAAGCTAAGACCCACTTTGTAGAAGACCAAGAGAAGAAGACAAAGGATGAAGACAAGAATTAGGACCCTCTATACATTCCTCCTCTGCCTTATCCACCGAAAATACCATTTACATATAGACTTTAGAAGAATAAATTAGATGCACCATTCGCAAACCTTGTGGAAAAGCTAAAGAAATTGCAAATTTATTTGTCATTTGTGGAAGTGTTGAATCGCAGACTTAAATATGCAAAGTTCCTTAAAGTCATATTATCTACCAAGTGGACTTCGAATGATAATTAAACAGTAGCCATGATGGAAACCTCCAGCTCTTTAATTACTAGCCATATGCCCTCACAATTAATAGATTCGGGGAGCTTTACAATACCCTGTTTAGTTGGTAATTTGAAGATTTCAAAATGTTTATGCGACTTAAGTGCAAGTGTAAACCTTATGCCTTCGTTAATTTTTAGGAAACTGGGAATAAGAGAGGTGAAGCCAACATCTATATGTATTCAGTTAGCAAATTCATTGATAAAGAAACCATTTGGCGTGGTGCAGGATGTACTTATAAAAGTGGAAAAGTTAATCATTCCTGTGGATTTTGTCGTGCTAGACTTTAAAGAGGATCAAAATTGTCCCCTAATTCTTGGTATACCATTTTTGACCACCGAAAAAACTTTGGTAGATGTCAATAAAGACAACCTCGTCCTTCGGGTTGGAGATGAACAAGTGAAATTCAACATGAATAAGGTATTAAAGAATTTGAAGGAGAGTAGCTCATTCATGAGAATTGATGAAGTCAAATCTTTAAAGTATCAAGAGGAAGAAGAATAACTAACAACAGACATGGAGCTTGAAGCATATAAGGAAGTCTCTATTTTAGAAGCTAAAGAAGAAGAGAACAAAGAACAAAGGATACAGGACATAGAGGTTGAAGAAGATATGAAGGTCTCTGTTCATGAAGTGAAAGAAGAAGAGGAGATGGGGGTGACTGAGGAAGAACAAGAATAGCCCACCCTCTTACAAGACAAACTATTGGATTCAATAGAAGATTCAGGGAGTTTTGTTATTTCCTATTTTATTAACAGTTTGTTAGTAAAAAGGACATTACTAAACTTAATTGGTTTTCCTAATTTTATCAATATTTTCTTTTTAGTTATCTTGCACTTAGTAGCTTATATACAAGCTACAAAACTAAAATTTGGTGACACATGAGGAAACAAGCCACTCATAATTGTCCCTAGTTAAGTGTAGAAGGAAGAGCACATCAAGCTAATTATGTTAACTAAGCACTAATTGGGAGGCAACCCAAAAATAAGGATAAGTTTTACTTGTTTGATTATATTTTATTAGTATTTTATTATTTTTATTTTTGATTTGTAGAAGTGAATTGCTGAAACTTCATGGAAGAAGTATCTCCAAATTCCTTCACCAGCACCATCACCATCACCATCACCATCACCACCTCAATCACCATAATGGTTTTTATACTCTAACCCTTATCTTTTTATTTTATTTTTTTCTTATGTTTTTCTTGCTTTTGTTTTTATTGCCACCATGTGTCTTATTTGTTCTTTTAATATTGAGGACAATGTGTTGTCCAAGTGTAGGGAGGGTTGCATTTTGTGCATTGTACGTTTTTATGTTGAGTGTGAATTTTGCATATTGTATGTTAGTCTTGTTTAGGTTTTCATTATATGACTCATGTCAATGTTTCAATGGCAATAACTTAATGGATGTAGTTTAGCTTTGAAAATATTCATTGAATTTGTAAAGGCATATTGGTTTATGCATTTTATGTTTTAATTATCTTTGGTTAAATATGCATGTTAATTAGGATATGATGTCAGTTTGTTCATCTTAGGAAATTTTTTTACATACATTTGTAATTATAAGTCAATTGAATATGTTAGTATCATTAGTAGTCTTTCATGAGGATGATTAACTAAAATAAATGAGATAGGCTTTGTGAAATGAAAAAAAATGTATGTTTATTAAATGACTAACTATTCCACTGGTGCTTTTGAAACAAATAATGAGTTATGAGTAGAGCTAGTAGACAATTGAGAATGTGATATAGCTGAGTAATAGGGGACATTTACGACAAAATGTTTGTCTTTATGTCAAAAGAATATAATGACATTCCAACCAAGATAATTAATAAAACGTGGCTAGGTTAAGTAATCGGGGGATATTCATGACAAGATTGTTTCCTTCGCATCAAAAGAATAGGTTAACTTTAAAGAAAATAAAAAAGTGGTGTTTTGATAAATAAATCCTACTAATCTTTGAAAATAGCAAAAATTTTCATGAAGGAATACTTAGTGATAGTTGCAATTTTGAATGATTACTAATTTTGAATGTATGTATACGAGTGCTTTAGGTGAATGAATATGATGTTAATGTCTTGATTAGTATGTATATTCAATCCAAAGTGCTTAGCCATAAATTGCATAGGTTAATATGTTGGAACAACTTGAATGATTGTTGTTTAAGGTTAAGTTGGTTTTGTCAAGTTAGATTCCATTGTATTATTGGTGCATATTGCATGAATGTATATGTTATTGTTTGGTTTGTTTGAGTTTGTGTTTTGATTTTGTTTTTGCTTGAGGACAAGCAACATTTTAAATATGGGGATGTTAATAGATGTAAATTATACTATGTTTTAATAGACATTTTTTTAATAGATGTTTAAGTGTGCTTTTTAGTATTTCTTAGATAATTATCATATACCTAGGCTTAGAATTATGTTATTATTAGTGTTTGTTTACATTATAAGGGTTTGTATGGTTTTAAGCATGACTTGAATCTTAATTTTATGTTTCAAGAGGTGTTTGATCTGTGTTTAAGTGTATGGAAACAAAAAATTGAAGAGAAGAGAAGAATTAGAAGTATGGAAGCAGGTCACGATCGTGACTCATTGGCCATGATCGTGATAAAAGCTAACTAGCATTAGGTCACGATCATGACTCATTGGCCATGATCGTGATAAAAGCCAACCAACATGGGGTCACAATCGTGGCTCATTAGCCACGATTGTGATAGAAGCCCAATTTTAAGTGTCACGATCATGACTTATTGGCCACGATCATGACAGGCGCAATAACAGACATGGAGACTGCTTTCAAACTTAACTTTTTTAGGGTTATTTTGGACATTTAGGCCCAGGTAAAACGTTGTCTTTACCCTAAAAATCCTTAGGACTATAAAAGATAAAAAGAATGACCTAATCTAGAAGAGCCACCTTCCAAAGTGAGAGAGCAAGAAGGAGGAGTAAGAAAAGCAATCCGGAAATTCAAGATTTCAAGTTTAAGTTCAAATCAAGTTCTTTATTTCTTTCCTTTGTTTATTTCATTAAACTTGATGTGTAACTTGGATTTAAATATGTTATTCACGTTTAGGATGCTCTAATTTTTAGATTTGGATTTTTTCTTGAGTTGTTTGGTGAATAGTTCCGAATCGAATCTCTTTAGAAAGAAGATCTTCTGTCTCATGGTAGCCTGCTCCAGTCCCCTTACGAAACTTTCGTTATTGGGTTAGCCATAGACTTTACATGTTTTATAAATATATGAGTCTTTCTTATCTTCATAATTAATAGATTTATATAATAAAAGATTATATCTATAATTTTTTTTAAAATTATCTTTTTGGCCCGGTAACGAGCTTGCTTCAAAATCATTTTGATATTCTCTTAAACGAAGGTATTCGTGCTTGGATGGCGGCTCAAGATCAGCCTCATGAAAACCTTATATTCCCTGAGGAGGTTCTACCCCGTGAAAACGCTCTTTAATGGAACTTTAGCTTTAGCCGGTTGTGACCAAGAAACTACCGATTTCGCTTGGTGGGCCGAAAATGCCCGACTTATTAATTTATCCGGTAAACTACTGGGAGCTCATGTAGCCCATGCTGGAACATGGGAATCATTGAAATATTTGTTGGATTATGATTAAAAAAGGGGGTATTATTCCTAGAATACATTACTCTACTCGAATTACTCGAATCCAATATAATTTAAAAATTGTTGATTTCAATTTAAGATTTTGATGTTGTGATGTTTGGGTATGCTAATACTTCGATAATAAATCGAGAGAGTGAGTCAAAAGTAATCTGAATAGGTTAGGTAACAAGATTTAGTGACCTAATAAGTCTCGTAAATATTGAATTAGTAATCATACGAAGAGATATCTTGTGTGAAAACCCGAGTATTTGATAGATCACTTAAGAACTAGCTGAAAATGTTAGGTAGATTTTGTGAATCAAGAGGTTGCAAATTCTAGAATTTGGTAATCAATTAGGGTTAAATGGTTAAGCCTTGAGAGAGAGTAATCAACCTTTCAAAAATATAGAATCGACATAGAATTGAATCAATAGCAGTTAGGGAGCAAAATAACGATAGAATGAATCCTAAGCTTCATCCTTAACGTACCTCACATATTATGGTAGCTCATTTGTTATTTAATTATTTGCTTCATTTCATTTAATTGTTTTAAAATTTTGATATTTTATTTTTCATTCAATTAATATCCCGATACCTTAGACAAAGTTAGGTTCACTTAGTTCTAACTATTTCCTTCTGGGATCGACACCTTTAATATTGTAAGCTTACGATCCGTACACTTGTGGATATTAGGGATTTTATTAGAAGTAAAACTTGCTCAACAAGTCTCCACTTGACTCACTAACCATGCCACTACATCCACTTTGTACAATCCTACTAGCTTATTAGTTCCCTCTTTAGATGAGTACCATTGATACTTATTCATAGTCATATCCTCTATCAGATCTTGGGCCATTTCTAGTGTTTTGTTGTTTAAGGTCCCTTCAGCTGATGTATCTATGGAAAACCTCGTTCTTTAATTCAGTCCATTGTATAATGTTTGAATTTACATCCATATTGGTAGTCCATTGTGCGGGCATCATCTTAGCATCTCTTTAAATCTCTCCCAGGTATTATATAATGATTCCCCTTTATCTGGGAAGTATGAGGAGATGTCATTCCTCAGTTTCACAGTCTTTATTGGTAGAAAGTATTTCAGCAAGAATTTTTCTACCACTTGTTCCCATGTAGTTAATAAAGAGCATGGCATAGAGTTTAACCATTGGTTGGCCTTCTCTTTTAAAGACAATAAGAATAGACATAGTCTGATGGCATCATCATTAGCTCCATTAATTTTGAAGGTGTCATAAATCTCTAGAAAGTTTGATATGTGCACATTTAAGTCTTCGTCCTTAATTCCATTGAATTAGACTGGCTGTTGCACCATCTGGATGATGCTAGACTTGATCTCAAAGTTATTTGCCTGATAGTAGATCTCATGATATTGTATTCTGCACCAGTTAAGTCTGGCCTAGCATAGTCAAACATAGTTATCGATTGGTCAGCCATTTTAAGCTATAATTCAGTGTCTATTTGACCTTCCAAATCTTTTATCTAACGATCTAGTTTAAACTCCTAGAGTTGTGCTCTTTGAGGATTCTTGCCTGAAGTTCTTTCAATCTCTAGATCTATGTCTGTTAAGCTCTCAAATATGCTCTAGGTTATAAACTAACTAAGAGTCTAAAAACTTAAACAAATAAAATAATGTTAAATAAACACAAGAATAAAACATAATAGAAATGGGTTTGATTGTCTATTTTTTTATATAATTTATAAAATATGAGTAGAGTAACAAAAGAGAGGTTTTCTTAATATCACTATCCCCGATAGTAGTGTCAAAAACTTGATTGACTAATTTTTAGTTTTTCAATATTCAATTACTACAAGTGCGTAACTTAGTTGTAGCTAGCACAGGCAAGTACTAATCGATCACACAAAGCTAATGATTACTAGTAATTACCTTTTTCCTATTATCTAGCCTACAATTGGATATTGATTTTTAATTAAAAATTATATTTAAACAAATAAAATAAAATAGGAAACAATTATGAACAAAGAACAAAGGAAATCACTTAGAAAACTCAATATCAAATAGTAGTGTCTAGGAGATGAATCCCTCTAAAAATCATTAATTAATCTTTTATCATGCAATTATTTCATTGACTGTTGGATCGTGAAAATTCCTATCTTATGCTAATAACTCTCTCGAGACTACTAATAACTAATCCATTGATTTATTAACTGAAATTTTTTTGGTTAAAGTATTTATTGATTGCTTTATCGAATCGTGAATTCCTCTATTAGGTTTGACCTTAATATAGAGGATTTATGTCTACGTATCTTTAGATTTGCAATGAACTCCTTTCAATTATCATAGATATATTCATAAATATGATTTCTCAATATCTATGTTATAAAATCATATTATGTACTAACATTTCAGATCTATTAGAATATGCATAAAACAGATAATTGAATCACAATAGATCAATTGAAACAATTGTATTAAACAAAAGAATCAAGATATATTGTTATCTTAACTAGGGTTCATCACACCTAAACTCTAAAAGCGTTTAGTTACACTTGATAGAAAATTAAATCAAAGATAAATAAGAAGAAAAAATAATTAAAAACAAAGGAATCATAATTATAAATCTCCTTTTCTCTTCTATTAAATGTTCTTGCAAGTTTGATGTTGTAATCTATTGGATCTTTTGATGATTTCCTTGCGTTCACCATATTCCTGGATCAATATCATCCCTTCTGTACATTCTTAATGTATGGGTTATACATGGGCGTGTACTAGATTGTATATATTCCAAAATCTCTACAATTCACAATTGTGCACAAGCTGTGAGAGTTACATGGGCATAGACACAATCTTGTATCTCTAATTTGCTCCAAAACTTTGTTTTATGCCGTGTTTACATCCGAATTCTTCTCCTTTTGGTCTATGAAGACTATTCAACAACAACATCTTATAGGATTCCTGCTAATGGTCTATGAACACAATTATTACCTATAAATGCACTTAGAGCAAATTAAGTACAAAAATACAATAAAATACCAAAACATCAAGCAAAATACATCAAATATTGGTGTATAAATATATTCAAATATACATTTATATTGTGCGTAATGGTGTAAATAATGTGCATGATGGTGTTAATACTATTTATAATGGTGTTAATACTATGTATGATGTTAATGCTTCTGTTAATGATAATGTGCCTAATGTTTCTACTAATGATAATGTAGCTAATGAGGATGTGTATAATTCTTATACTGAAAATGATGATAATGGTAGTGATATAGTGACTGGTTTGGTACGTAAAAGTGAAAGAGATGAATATGATCTCCAAGCTTGCTGATTAAAATATGAAGAGAGGAAGTATAGAGAAAGAAATAAAGATGAGGTTGTGGATAATGATGTTGAAAACCTTGAAGGGAAAAAGGGCATGAAGATGAATAGAATGATTTTGTTTCTAAAAAAGACAACAGTATATATGACTCAGGTAAATACTATATAATTTCAAATAAAGATGTTGATAGTGCATGGAAAAGAGGTAAATGTAAAAACCTATATTATCATCCAACATCTAATATTCCTTATTAGTATGTAGGTTTGAAGTTTTAATATGCAAAAGAATTTAAGGAGGACATGATTAAATATCCCATTGCAAAGAGTTTGGGCCTAAATTGCATAAAAAATGAGAAGTCTTGAGTGAAAGTGATATGTAGATCATAGCCCCCTTAGATACCTTTTACAAGTATGGAGAGACAACAATTTTTTCATGAAGAGATATGAACCTAAGCACAATTTTACAGTGACAAATATCAATAAGTTCATCACATCAAAATGGATTGCAACCCAATACTAGGACAAGATCAAGTGACAACCAAACATCAAGGTTTTTTCAGTTAAAGGCTTTATTAAGGAATGAGTTAAAGGTGGATGTGAGTTTTAACACTTGTAAAAGACCAAAGCAACTATCATCAAAATGATGCATGAGTCTCATATGGAGGAATTATTAAACTCTTGGGGTATAGAGAAGAGGTGAAGATTAAAAACCTACGTACAACGTAGGCAATCAGAACAAGCATTAATGATAAAGGTAAAAGGATCTCTGCAAGGTGAAATATTTATTTTAGTGCTTGTCAAAGGGATTAAATTGAAGGTTGTAGATCAATAATAGAAATAGATGGATGTTTCTTAAAGAAAATACGTAAAAGAAAGTTGTTGGTTATTATTGGAAGAGATGGAAATAATTAAAATTTTTGTATTTCTTGTGGTGTGGTTGATGTTGAGTGTACTGAAACATGGAAATAGTTTTTAGAGCATTTTGTTTTAGATCTACAATTTGGAGATGGTAGTGGCTTCACATTATATATATATACACACACAATTAATAGAAACTTTTATTTTTATTTATATATATATTATTATTCAGAGTCTTTTACAAATGAAAATAGTTTTGTTGAATGTTAAGCATAGAATGTGTGAAAGGCACATTTATGCTAATTAGAGATAGAGATGGAATGGAGATGATATAGAGTTTTAATTTTGGAGGATTGCTAAGGCAACATTTATTCCTGATTTTAATGATCAATTATATGTGTTAAATTATTTGAGATCATGTTGCATTGAAGCTTTATTAGAATATCCCATGAGTGAGACATTCAACGGTTAGATCTTAAAGGCTAGGGTGAAGCCTATAGTTAGCATGTTGGAGCATATCATGAAGATGGTGATGAAGAGGAGGCGTACGAAAAGGAATTTTATGGAGAACTAGGATAGTATTGTATCACTAAAAGCTCAGCCGGTGTTAGAGGAGAATAAGAAAGAAAGTTTTAGATGCTTTATTGATTGGAATGGAACTGATGGATATAAAGTTGAGCATGGATTAGACAGATTTTTTGTGAGAATTAGTTGTCATACTTATACTTATAAATATTGAGATTTGGCAAGGACTCCATGCCCTTTTGTTGTGGCTACCATTTTTTATAACCACCAAAATCTCAATGACTACATTGACAAATGGTATAGTAAAGAGAGAAACTTGTCAGCATATAAGTATTTCCTCGAGCCACATGATAGACAAAGATTTTGGCCCCCATGTGAAGTTATTGAGCCACTTACAATGAGGGGAATCTCTAGTCAGCCTAAAAAAAAGAAAAAAAGAATTTTGAGTAATCTAAAATAGGAAAAGTGAATAGAAATGGAAGAAGAATGTCTTATACGAAATGTAGATGATAAGTGTAAATTGTATCGTGTTTTAGGGCATAGTTTGATATGTGTTTATCCATTAATCTGTCCATTTAGTATGTTTTTGGGTTAGAATTGTGTTAGTTTGTTAATTATTTGTGTTTTATGAGTTAGTACAAGCTTTTGAGCTTAAATATTATGTTTTTGAGATACTTTCATGTGTTTGTTAGTATTTTAGGGTCAATATCGAAGAACGGAGGAGTTTCGAAAGACATTCGGGCTGAAACAACGACCCATGATCATGGCCTATCTGACCACGATCATGACAGAAGGCTTAGATATAGGCCACAGTCGTGGCTTATGTCGGGCAGACGTGCAGACACTCACAAACGTCAAGTTTCAAGAGATTTTTTTGGACCTTTTGGACCCTGAAAAAACCCTGGGGTCACCCAAAACATAAAGAGGTATAAAAAGAACATAAAGAGGAGAAAAAACAGTTTTTGCATCAGCCACTTTTGAGAAACCTTAGAGAGAATTTATCGAGAGATTGAGAAAGAGAAGAAGGAAGAGAGAAGTGGAGAAGAAACTGACTTGACGTACTTCTCAGATTAGGAGTTTCCCAACGTCACTGACTCCCTCATCCATTCAGATCATATTTCCTATTTATTTTCCTTTTTTATTATTGTATAGAATTAGGAATAATAGTTTGATGATAGGATTTTTGAATGTTGAGATGTTCTAAACTCACCTTCGGAGTTTTATCTTTGAATTAATGAAATTTGATTGTTTATGTGTTTTTTGGATTTATTGTAATTTAAATTCTGTGATTGGATAATTCGATAATAAATTAAGAGGGTGAATTGAATGAAAATAATTAAATTGGGCTAACAAGAGTTAGGTGATTTAATAAAACAAGAATTAAATCAAATCGGTAAATTGTGTAAAGATAGATCTTGCATAGATTTTCGATAGTTTATTAGACAAATTCAAAGCTAATTAGCGTTTTGGATAAGTTGTTACTCGAGAGATTGCATTTTCCATAATATGATTAGGGTTTATAATTTAGGGTTAATGGTTATAACTCGAGAGAAAGTAATCAACTAGAACCAATAATCTGGTCATTCCTAATCAATTAGGTTAGCTTTAAGGATAGGTAAAATTCCCTTTCTCTGAATTGGCAATTCCTCTAGATTGATTCTTGAGTGTGTGTTGCAACTGCTAAATTATTAATATTTTCGTAATTGATTTCAGATTTAATTTGATTGATTGAATTGAATTCTCATTTTAGTTTTGTTACATTTTGAATTTCTGATATTTATTCTAGCCTTAGATTTTAGGATTAGATCATCCCTCCTCATGGGATCGATACCTTAGGTACTATGCTAACGAACCGTGTGCTTGCGAATTATCGAGGGTATTTATTAAAACTTGCATACATCAAACACCCGATCAAGTTTTTAGTGCCATTGTTGGGGAGGGGATTAGTTTAGGTCTTTAGTCTAAGGCATTTTACAATGATAGAGGATAGATCTTATAGAGAGCAAGGAACTTTTATGAACCACAATAAGGCACAGTATGGTTGGGGAAGTAACGATCCTTATTAGAACATGCACACTCATGGGTGGCAAAACCACCCAAATTTCTATGGTCCAACAACGTGAGGACTCACTTAGGACATCAAGACCTATTAGGAATTCAGCAAGATGAGTCCAGTTCATAGGATGCTAAATTGGACAAGATCCTAGATAAGCTCACGTACATGGAAGAGGGCTAGAAGAGACTAGAAGAACAAATTGAGCAAGTAACGGAAAATCATGCCTCGTCTATTCACAACCAAAAGATTAGAGTGAGACAGCTTTCCTGTGAATTTTGTAAGAGAAGTATGCAAGACTCTCTAAGTAATATGGAAGTATGTCAAAGAGACCAATATGAGGCTATCATACCTAAGAATGGGGGAGAGCTTGAATGATAAGTGGAGAACCAAACTGAACTCCAACTTATTGAAGACCAAGAGACAAAGAAAGAGGATGAAGAAAAAAATGTCAACCCTCCCTATTATTCACCAGTTCTTGATATATCATATGTGAACATCTGAAAAATCTTTGGTAAATGTCCATGAAAAGAACCTTATCCTTTGGATTAGTGATGACCAAGTGACATTTAACATGAATGATGTATTAAAGAATCCAAAGGAGAGTAGCTCATTCAAGATAATTGATGTATTCTCATCTTCTAAAGAATAAAAGGACAAAAAACAGATGACAACAGACATCGAGTTTGAAGAAGCTATGAAAGTCTCCATTCGTGAAGCAGAAGAAGCAGAGGAGATGAAGGTAATTAAGGAAGAAAGAGCGCAAATCACTTCTTACAGGACAAACTGTTGGATTCGATGGAAGATTCAGGGAGTTTTTTCATTCCCTATTTTATTGACAGCTTGTTAGTAAAACGGACATTACTGAGCTTAATTGATTTTCTCAACTTTATCAATATTGTCCTCCTAATCATTTTACAATTTATAGCTAACTCATAGGCTACAAAATTGATGTTGAATGAGAAGGGTGGAAGTAAGCCACTCATAATTGATCTGGGCTGAACTTCCAAAGATGCAAGGTCAAGCTAATGACCCTAAATTAGCACGTTTAGTAGTTAGATTTAAATTTTTATGTAGTTAGGTTTGTTTTAAATTCTAAAATAAATTTTGAATGATTTGGAATGGTTTGGATTCCGAATTCTTTTACTCTCTTGAATCACTTATAAGATAGGGAAATACTCCCGATGTTAAGCAGATTTGGTCTCAACACTATCTCCATTACCACCTCCATCACCATAAAAAGTTTCGTGTTCTAACCATTTTCTTTTCATTTTTGTTAGTATTTTCTTCTTATGTTTTTTGTATATTGTGTTTTATTTCCCCTGGTGTGTTTGTGTACCCTTCTCACATTGAGGACAATGTGTTGTTCAAGTGTAGGGAGGGTTGTGTGTTTTTACCTTGAGTGTGAATTTTACATATTGTATGATAATTTGTTTAGGTTGTTTGATGTGAATTGTGTGAATGTGTCAATGGCTAGGACATAACGGGATAAATTTAGCCTTAAGCATAGCCTTTTAGGTTGTGAATATTTATTAGCTTGTGAAATTAATAACCTAAGTTACTTAAGGCTAAATATGATGGTTAATTAGTGTTAAGTCAAGAGGACTTCACGATTATTAATTTTGGTGACAATCAAATAATAATAATATTAGAAATAAATGAACTATTTTGATGAGTATGTTAAGTGTGCAGAAAACACAGAAGAAGTGCAAAACACAGAAGAAGAGAAAATACAGAAGAAGCGCAAAACATAGAAGAAGTGAAAAACAAAGAAGAAGCGGAAAACACAGAAGAAACGAAAAACACAGAAGAAGCGCAAAATATAAAAGAAGCGAAAAACACAGAAGAAGTGCAAAACACAGAAGAAGTGGAAAATATAGAAGAAGAGAAAACACAGAAGAAGTGGAATATACAGAAGAAGAGAAAACACAGAAGAAGCGAAAAATACAGAAGAAGAGAAAACACAGAAGAAGTGAAAAATACAGAAGAAAAGAAAACACAGAAGAAGTGGAAAACACAGAAGAAGCGAAAAACACAGAAGAAGTGGAAAACACAGAAGAAGCGGAAAACACAGAAGAAGTGAAAACATAGAAGAAGTGGAAAACACAGAAAAAGCAAAAAACACAGAAAAAGTGAAAAAAATAGAAGAAGTGAAAACACAGAAGAAGCGGAAAACACAGAAGAAGTAAAAACACAGAAGAAGTGGAAAACACAGAAGAAGTGAAAAACACAAAAGAAGCGGAAAACACAGAAGAAGTGAAAACACAGAAGAAGCGAAAAATACAGAAGAAGCAGAAAACACAGAAGAAGTGAAAACACAGAAGAAGCGGAAAACACAGAAGAAGTGGAAAACACAGAAGAAGTGAAAACATAGAAGAAGAGGAAAACACAGACAATACAAAGATGAAGATACACTAGTACGTCGGACAGTTAGTTAGTTGGAGTTAGTTATAGAACTTAACTGAATAACGGGTTCTACAAGAATTAAGAAGCAGTTATCAAGAATCAAGAAGCAGTTGGAGACTTAGGCTATATATACTAGTCGTAGTCGAAGATTGAACAA
>JANQAP020000034.1:5147153-5159103 GCA_026874005.2 Erythroxylum coriaceum | reverse complement strand
TGTACCAACAATTTAATAGAAAATTAATTGAATACAAAATGAACTACAAATATCACTATAAAAGCTAATAATATATATGTCCTTATAAGTACAATAAATTCTTAATCCAACAAAAATTCTTAATAAATTATCATGACACAACATCAAATTTTATAAAGTTCATATTCTTTAACTTTTCAATAATTATAATTATAAAAATAGCTACAAATATGACAACACACACTCTATAATTATATATCAACTTCTGCAATCTTCTTGTCTCAGATACTTTATATTTCGTGCCACTTTCACTTTTTCCAATTCACCTTGTAGCTTATGCACATACCATCTTTCAAATTCTTATTCTCAACCTACAACCTTTTATTCTCAATTCTCAATTTATTTATAATGCATTTATCCTTTTCACGAAATTCTTCATCCACCCATATGAAAAAATTACATTCCCTTCCTATAATAGTGTTCCAAAAATAATATTAATTACCAATAATAATTATCTTACTAAATGCCAATAGATTGATTATTAACAAGGAAAATACTCATAGTTAGGGCATCCATAAAATCTTCTTCTAGGATTGTCATTGGTCCAAGAAGTAACCAAACTACTTCAGCTTCCACATTGACAAAAAACCTCCCCAGCGTATTGCTTTTCACTATGACCCCTTCCAATTGAGTTTGAAGATTCACCATCCATATTTGCAAAATTTTATACAAATCTAAAGTGAAAACAATGGCTAGGAAGTTAAAACCCCAATATAAGTTAATGTAAAAAATTAACATGAAATTAGTGTACCAAATGTGTACTAATAAACTATGAAATTAGGTTTGCTCCTATAACTTAAATTTTGTTTGCTCCTAAATTGAAGTATAACACAAAACACCTATTAAATTATGTTATACTTCAATTTATTATGCTCCTATAAGCACAAAATAAATTGAAGTATTACATAAAGCACCTATCAAAATAAATTGGTCCTCCACAATTTGCATATCTTAATATAATTTGTATAGTATAATATTTAGGCTTCTTTCCTTTGCATAATGTGCATATCCTAATATATGTTAATGTCCATAATTGTAGTGTATAAGTCTTAACCAAGATGTCGTTTAATCTAGCATGCAGTCAAAGTTTTACGTCCTGTAAGAAAGAACATGATTAATCCCATTATAAAGAACATGAGCTATTATGGATAAATAATATGATTAATCTTCAGCATGGTCAAAAGAAGAAATTTAGCATCCTATATTATGCATATATGCACCGATCTCAAAAATCATGTATGTTTGGAATGTGACTGCAACAATGGCTAATTTAGTATAAACCAAGCAACGGTGAATTGGGGTTAGCAACAAGTAAGGAAACAACGGATGAACCCACTGGAAGCAATAAAACCTAGATGAACCCACTGGAAGCAACAAAACCCATTTTGCCGTACAGTGAAGGAAATATAGGCACCTTAATTGAACTAAAAGGCTTGAGAGAAACGAAAGCTTGATATTTCCTGGAGAGATTTACATATATGCGGATGTTGGAAAATTGAGCTATAGGTGTTGGAAAATTAAGTTATTAACATACTATCTTTATTGGTAGTAAAATAACAAAATTATTCTTCTTGTTAATCATTCTAACAAATCCAACACCACCAGGATAGAGTGTGTTGGACAAACTTAATCCCTTAATGATGTCAGGGCTCAAGGAGAAAGTTTTGGAGATTTTAATGTCAATTTGACCATAAAACAGTTGTGAGACCTTTGTGCATCTAACACTTAGGGTTATGGATCTCATATTATAATAGGCAAAAAATGACACAAAATTTAGCAGTATGTATCGACCAGTGGAACTGGACAATATTAGATAAATTAAAATGCAAAAAATATAACCTTAAAAACACTAAAACCTAGTGTTCTTCCATTTCCCCACTGTTGTCTTAGTGTCAGTCTCCCTTTCCCTCATCTCTCTACACTCCTCCAATCTTCTCCATATTTCCCTCACTCTCCTCAAGTTGTCTCAATATAGTCTCTCTCACCTTACTATCCCTTCGCTGTAGCCATTCGTTATCATCGCTGCTATTCTCTCGCTATCGTACAATCCTGAGTCCTGATACCCATCACAACTTGTAGCAGTCTCGACCAGTGAATCATATTGAACGCACCCTGTAGCCCATCACAGACCATCCTTTAGGCTCCACCTCTAATCCTCCACTGGCGCATCACATCACCCTTCACCGTCGCCTTGTGTTATGATGTAAAGTTCCAGCGTTGTGAGCTTCTGCATGTGATAAAGATAAAGCCAAGTTGCAAAAAAATTCACTAGAATTGTGTGTTATTTGATAAATTGATAATGTGATTGTTTGTGTTATAGTCCTGTGGATTTGTGGTGTGTGGCTTATGAATTATGATTGTAGAAGTTTAAACTTGTGTCATTCATAAAAATTAACAAAATGTTGTTTGGAATTTGGAATTGGTTGTGTTTCTGTGATGATTGGAAACTGGATTTTTGAATTGGATTATGAATTTGATGTTATTCATTTATTTTTTGAAATTTGGAATTAGATTATGAATTTGAGGTTGTTCTTGTCTAAAATTTGACATTGAGATACATTAAATTTTGAATGAAAGGTTAGTCTTTATTATAAATTGGGTTATATATATTATAAATTGAATTTTGTAATCAACAAAATGGATTAGTTAATTTATGGTTGAATTATATGATTAGCAGTTATATAAATAAAGTTATAGTTGTGAGTTTATGTCTATGATTGGATTATTTAATCATCTAATCAATAATCATACAAAATAAGTTACAATCAAGAGTTTATGGTTGAATCACATAATTATACAAAATAGGTTATAATTGTGAGTTTATGTTTAAATTATGTAATCACACAAAATTAATTATATTTGTAACTTTATGATTGAATTATTTGATTATACAAATTGAATTATAAATGTGAGTTTATGGTTAAATTATGTAATAACACAAAATGAGTTATAGTTATGACTTGTGAGTTTATGATTGAATTATATAATCATATAAAATAGGTTATAGCTTTGTGTTTATTTTTGAATTATATAATTACAGAAAATAGTTTATACTTGTGACCTTATGTTTGAATTATGTAATCTCATAAAATGAATTATAGTTGTGAAAGTGCAACAATCAATGTATATATTTGACGTTTAGGTTTAGAAAGAAATATGAGTTATTAAGAAACTATTATTGATCTATTTCTTCATGTTTTCTATACAAATTTATTTTGATATGAAGTTTTTAAGTTAATTTTAATATCTTCATTTATTTTTACAGATAAATAGAAGGAAGTTCAAGTACTCTTAACAATTCAGCCACTTTAGGAAGATTTAATGATCTAGTTTGGGCTCAAGCTAGATTAATTCTTGGAATGAAGAACCATAATCATTTGTTTGTATTGTAATAAGCATTTGAAAGATGAAGGAATTACTATATTAAAGAAACATTTATCTAGGGTCAAAGATGATGTGGAGCCTTGCAAAAACGTGAGTCATGATATGAAATGGCAAGTGAAGACTTTGCTTGAAAAGTATCAACATAAGAAAGATAGAAAGTAAAGATTGAACTATGAAATTGGTAGTGGAAGTTATTTTATTGGTGGTTAGGATGATATTGTTGATGTTCAAGATGGTAGTATTCCTACCTAGTAAGAAGAGAATGTTCCACCTAAGTAACTCTTGAAGCTCAGCCTTTAATTTATAGTGCCTTACAATCTAGAGAAGCGACTTATAATATGGACATGACAATGACTAAATGGTGGTATGATTCAGGTATAACATTTAATATTGTTTAGTCTTGTTATTATCAACTTATGGCAGATCCTATAGCTTCTTACAATTTAAAATACAAAGCTCCTTCAACTGATGAATACAGAGGTAAACTTCTAAGGAGTTTTGTTTATGAAATAAAAAGTTATTTGGATAAAAGAAGAATGACTTGGGCTACTTATAGGTTTTTAGTTATGTGTGATGGTTAGACAAATAAAAAACATGAACTTATTATTATTATTTAAGTTATTTTACGAAAGGGACAATGTTTTTAAAGTTTATTGATGCGTATGGCCTTGTTAGGAATGTTGATACTCTATTTCAGATATTTGATGAAGTTGTAAATGAACTTGGTTTAAAAAATATTGTTCAATTCATTATTGACAATGATTATTCTTATAAAGCAGTTGGAAGAAGATTGCAAAACAAGTATAATTCTTTTTAGTAGTCTCCTTGTGTTGCATATTACATTGAAATGATATTGGAAAATATAGTAGATGCTAGATCTTTTTATATTATTAATGAGACTGTATATGAAGCCAAAAAAGGTAGCCAAGTTCATTTATAATCATAGATTGGTCCTAAATTTAATGAGAAAGGATTTCACAACTGATAGAAATTTGCTTCGCCCTACTATAATAAGACTTACAACCAATTTCTTATGACTTCAATCTTTTATTCTGATGAAGAATAAGTTAAGGCAAATGTTTATAAGTGATAAATGAGTTGCATCTTAGCCTATTAAGTCTAGTGCTGGATTGGATTTCTATAATTATACTTGAAAATAATAAATTTTAGTCTTAATGTTAATTTATCACCTAAGTTTGTGAGAACGTACTTTGTATGACTGTTAATGATGAGAAAGCAACAATAGGTTATTTTTATAATGTCATGAAGAAGGCAGAGGAAGCAATTAAGATCAATATGAAAATAGGTCTTCTTTATACAACCTTATCTTGTAGTTATTAATGAAAAAAGAGAAAGACAACTTTACTCTCAATTGTTTACAACTAGGGCATTTTTTAATCCTGATGTCTATTTCAAACCAAGTTTTACAAAGAAAGTTGAAGTTAATAAGGGAATGTATTAACTATTATAACTATTGTTGCCCATAAGATGATGCAAGATCTCTTAAACTCACATATAAAGACATAAGGATGTTTTTGGTAATTTTTGGATGTCTATTGTTATTCATCAAAAAGACAAAACTTAATCTAGGTATATATTTTTTCACTTTTGTTACTTATTGAAAATTAATTATTATTTAATTTTATTTATAATGTTACTTTTGTTGTCTTACAATTGCTTAATGGGATCAATTCGGAAGTGGTATTTCAAAATTGCAAAAGTTTACAATTTAAATTCTAAGTCAATATGTGAGTGTAACAAGGTGTGAAAATAATTAGAACACATTTGAATTCATCATTATAAAAAGAAGGAATATATTGGAACATAAAAGATTGAACGACTTGGTCTTTCTCTGATATAATTTAAAGCTTCGAAAAATGGATGTTATATGAATATAATTTCTTGTAATTTCTTAATCATTCATTTTTATTTATTTACTAGGACTTTTAATAAAACAAGTAGTTATGTAGATCCAATTTGTCTTGACCATATTGATTTTTTAACAGGTTGAGTTTCTGAGAAACTGAGTTTGATAGATGAAAGTGACTTGAAAGATAATCATAAATGAGAAAGAATTAACATGTCATTTGATGCAATGAATTTAAATGATGGTGACGATGTGACTCTTCTCAATAATGATGATTTTATACCAAATAAGAGTTGTTATTAATGTGATTTGAGTGGATATTTGATTGAATGAAGTTCCAAATTTTCATTTCTTTTTTTAATTTTACTTATATTTGTTGTATATGTTAAGTTCTAAATATGCAATATAACTATAACTGTAAATATTTTTGCTTCAGGTTTCACTTCTAGTTGGTTGTTTCTTTAATATTAACTCTTGTTGTAATACTTAGCGAGTCATGGATCTTTATTATTTTTTATTTGATATTTTGATGTAATTATTATTTATTATATGATAAAATTGTAATATTTAAGTATCTTGTATTCCCTTTAATTTTATATTTATATGATGATTAAATGATCTTTTTCATATTAATTGTTTATATTATTTATATGTGAAAAGTAATATTAATAAAAAATCGATTGTTGTTATTTCAAAATTCTATTTTTATAATTTTTAAAGATATTTTTATGTAAAATTAATAAGTTATATATTACATAAACAATTTTATAATTTTAAAATTTTAGCAACTATTTTATAATTTTAAAAAATACACGAAACAATACCTATTATTGATGGTATCGGTATAGTAGCATATTATAATCAAATTTGGTATCTGTACTAATACGAAATTCATAACATTGCTTGCACCTGAGGCCAATTTAAGTTTTTAATCATAATTAATATATTTATTCTTACAAACTTCAATATTTTTTATCTGTCTTTTGTTGACACGATGATTACGGATGACTACCAATAACAAGAGCATTTCCCTTAAAAATTATCTTGGTACCCCGTCTATAAATGACGAAGTCCTGAAAGTATATTTACAACTTCAAATAATCACCTATCGGAGATTTGGTGGATGAATAAGACAATGTCATGTTTCCGTAATAAGAAGATCTTTGAATCCAAATCTACGAAAACGTTCACGATCTATAGAGGCTTGCTGTTGGAGAAATTGATCGGTTTTTGTGATGGTAGATCTAATCCTATATCCGTATCTTCTCAGTTAAAGAACTCAAGCGAGCAACGAACAACTTTGATAAGCGGGTTTGCCATCAGGGTCACCATGACTTGTACAAGGGGGTTCATCAAGGTCGCCCAATAATTGTTAAGAAATACCCCCATGCTTGGGATGGGAAGAATGAGGCCATCAATGAAATTGCATATTCAGGGTCGCCACCATTCTCGCAAAGTACCAGTGAAATGAGAAGTGAATTCAAACAAAATATCTGATAAAGGATGATTAGGTATGGACAGTTTAAGTTCTATCTATGCACCGAGTTTTTACAGTTGATCTCTCCATTTCTTTGGTAGAAGATCATCAAAAGTAAACCAATGTCCTAAAGCAAGCTTGGTCTGTGCAGTAGCCTGTGTAGCTGGCTGAGCTTGTGGAGTTGTTTCAGGTCTGAAAGGTTTAGTACCTGTGAATTCTGCTTCACTAATTTCAGGTTCAACTTCAGTTGGATCAGGCCTAGGCATCAGAACTTGTGTTAAGTCTGATAGATCAACTAGCTGGGCTGAAGAATCAAATGATAGTTCAGAGATTTGTTCAAATGATGACTCAGAAATTGTTGCAGAGACTTCGGAGGTTGTTGCAGAAACTTCAGAACAAGCTTCTAACTTATCTGTTTAAGACAAAGAATCTTTTGCAGCATGTGTAGGCACAAGAGTTGCTCTAAATTTTGTTAGAGGTGCTTTATCCTTCCCAATAAAGGTGGAAGATTGTAACTTCGGTGGAGAAGTTGGAGGAGTATGTATCCATAACGGTTTACTCCACTGGTTAACTGGTTCAGGTTTTTTGTATAAAGGTGATGGCTCAGGAACCTTTTCAGGCTTAGGCTTAGATTTTGGCTTTTTCGACTTTGCTTGAGCTTAAGCTGCCTGAGGATATATGTACTTCCTAATCAAAGGATAATTAAACTTGAATACCTTTGAATAGTCAGTTTCTTCTAGATATTTCTGATACATGGGAGAAGCACATACTGACTGTGTATTTGGAAATATTGAATAGGACGAGCCATATACAGCTTTAGACTATGCATAGTGCATATCAGCTTTCATTTGTCGCACAATACCTTGTATATTCTCGATTTCTCTACATTTGACATCGAATTCAGGTCCAAGACAATGTATATCAATGTAGTGCTGAAGTTCAGCATTAAGTTGTTTGATCTGAGCTTTGTATGATTGATACATTTGTTGGATCTGCTTAGAGACTACATCAACTTTGTGATGAGTATCATGTGTCTATTGACTGATTCCATCTAGCTTAGAATTAATTCTTCTAAGAATTCTGTTCTGTGCTACTGCATTTAGTGTCTACCAGTTCAGAACTTCATCTGAATGATTTAAGGCAAATGTTCCTTGTGATGTTATTCCTAACGCTCGGATATACGGATTAGAGATAACCCTCGTTGATTCATTAGTACTCCTGTGAAATGAAGGACAGTCTTCCTCATATAATCGTAGCACCATCATGCACGGAATAGGAATAGGAGTCATAACAAGAACTGCTGGCTTTGTATAACAGCTAGAGGATTTCAGCATCTCACAAAGAGATCTAGGTCTGGATCTTTCAATAGTTAGACCAATAGATTTGCTATAATCATCTGGATCAGAAATATCTAGAACGCTTACCGATAGTCACAAGGTTCCCGTGTTGATCCACAATAGTATATTTAGGATTTGGTATTACAACTCTTCACAAGGCCTTTTGGGGGCTTAGTGGTATCAGAGCCACTAGGTAATGCCTAGGTTTGCCCAACGTCGTGAGTTTGAATCCTAGAAAAACAATTTGGGAATGGAGCCACAGTGAGGTGTGAGTAACCCTCACATTAAGTGCCCAATGGGCCCCATCTGTTAAAGCAAGATGGAGCGGGGGGTATATTTAGGATTTGGTATTACAACCCTTCATAAGGCCTTTTGGGGGGCTCAGTGTGTGGCTATTGTTTTAAAAGAGGAAATTAGTGTTGTGAGAGTGAGGTTCTTAAGAGAAAAGCTAGGTTGGAGCAGGAGGTGTATTTAGGATTTGGTATTACAACCCTTCACAAGGCCTTTTGGGGGGCTCAGTAGTATTAGAGCCACCAGGTAACGTTTGGGTTTGCCCACGTCATGAGTTCGAATCCCAGAAAAATAATGTGGGAATGGAACCATAGTGAGGTGTGAGTAACCCTAGCACTGAGTGCCCAGTGGGCCCCATCTACAAAGTCAAGTTAAAGCGGGGTTATATTTAGGATTTGGGATTACAACTCTTCACAAGACCTTTTGGGGGGCTCAGATCGATTTAACAGGCAGTGGGTAAGACATACTTGTTCATCGAGATATTAGGCCTCAAATATGTTTCTGAATGAAATCAATGATACAAAATTGTGAGATTTTTCCTTGAAGGTGACCACCATGTCTTGAATTATATAATGTGGACAATGAGAATCATTGCACCTTAGACTCCATGAAAACCTTATCTGCTTAAAATAAGTACTTGATGTGTTTCCGCTACAGCTTTTGACTTGAATATCGGCTGACTTAGTTTTGAAGGATCATGTGAAACAACAAATTTAAAAGAACGGATTTGAGATGGATCCCTTTGTTGTGGCAGAGGGACAATGGCCCGGAAAGAGCTGCAACTGGAACCTATTAAGGCTATTGCAATTGCATGCGTTTAAGGATTCAACAGAACAATGCTTGAAGTGGCAAAAGAACTTAGGCAAATTCACAAAGCCCCTGATGTCCCTCGCTACTTGCTGCTCATCAAGATTCGTTAACTTTTTTTATTTTAATGGTTTTATCGAACAAGTGTTGGGGCACAAAGGAAAAAAGACAAATGAAGCAAATGAGTCAAATAAAAATACAGCACAAAATTGTTGTTTTTCATTGCAAATAAAACCAACACTTAAGCTACTTAAATAGACTCAAAGTAAACTAACTTAGTTAAAATCAACCAACAAGTTGGGAAGTGGATAAATAGGCCCACGTGCACCACTTCCACTACTTAACAGAAAATTAAGGGAACGGTTGGTTCACATGGGAGAATGATAATAGGAATGAGAATGAATATAGTGAGGAATGAGAATGACTATTATCATTATAATTATGATGGTTGGTTAAGAGAAAGGAATGATTATTATTTCCATTAACAGTGGTTGGTTTGTAAAAAATATTGAAAATAAAATTTATTATATTTTAATTAATTAATTAATTAATTATACTGTGATTAATTAATTACAATATATTGATTAATTAAAATATTGTAATTAATTAAATACAATATTTTATTAATGAATTAATTATATTTTAATTAATTATAATGTAACTAATTAATTAATTATATTTTAATTAATAATAATAATAATTTAATTAATTAATTAGTATTTAAAATATTTAAAAAAAAAGAGTTACTACTAAAGAATGAGTTTCATTCCTCTACTAAATGGAGGGTATGGAGGATTCTTCAAAAGTAAGATATCAAATTATTGCCCATATAATGATAATTAACAACCAACCAATCACTTTTCATTCCCTACCCATTAACCTCTTATCAAACTCATCAACCAAGCACCCCCCAAACATGCTACTTTGTCCAGAAAAGTATAAAACCATTAACAACTAATTGAATAATAGGAATAGGAAAAAGAAAACGCTAACAGTTTTGAAGCATTAATATTCAACACACCTCCTTGCTTCAAAAAGAAAATGCTGAAGTTGTTGTAATGTATTCAACTTCCGAAGTTGATAATGCAACTACCTCCTGCTTTTTAGAGCTCCATGAAACAACACTTGAGTCAAGGAAGAACATGTAGCTAGAGGTGCTCCTTCTGTCTTCCAAACAGCCTGCCCAATCACTATCAATGAAGCCCCACAACCCAAAGCTTGGTTTCTTTGTATACCAAATCCCAAAATCTGTACTTCCTGCAACATATCTTAAAATCCTTTTCGCTGCCCCAAGGTGATGTTTGCTTGGGCTTTGCATAAATCTTGAAATCACGCTATCGGAAAAAAAAGTATCAAGTCTTGTATGGGACAAATAATCCAGACTACCAACCATAGTTGTAAAGACTTGTGCATATGTCAAACACGTTTCATCATTAGTAACAAATTTCTCATTAACAATCATGGTGTAAGAGCTTATTTACAATTCAGGATGTTAAACCACTTAAGCAAATCAGTGGCATATTTTCTTTGCGAAATAAAAATTCCATTATCACCTTGATTCACTTCAAGCCCAAAGAAATAATGTAATAAACCCAAGTCAGACATCTCAAGTCCAAGCCAAAGTTAGGCTTTAAACAATTACTACTACAAAAAAATTATGACGTGTTTTAATTTTACTAAATAAAAATTAGTGGGTAATTTAATTTTTCTAGACATATTCTGAATATTCATTAGTAAATAGAAAATTTTATATTTTAAATATACATTAGTAAATAGTTATATAAAAATATGTAATATTAGTAAATATAATTTAGTAAATAGATGGCTAGAACTATAACAATTCTAAATGTTGCATATATAAGGTTTTATTGCAACATTTTTCAATTTTGTTGCATTTTCTTATATGTGACAACAAATTATTATTATCATTGTCTTTTAATATTAGTAAAGACAATACTTTAAAAGTTGCGGGGTTATATTAATTTTTAGCAACACATTGTTAAACTGTCACAAACATGTGTTGTCTAAAATTCTTTTTCCCCATATTGAATTTTTCTTTTTTACTTTTTAATATATTTTTTAAATTATCTTATAACCTCAAATGTTTAATTACATTATTACAAATTTCTATTCGTAACCGTGGTTACATTACTTTTTAATTTATGCTAGAAAACGACGTAATAATACGCTTATATTAATGAAGATAGAGAGGAAGAAAGTATCGCAGGATTATGTTCAAAAACTATCTAGAAGAAATAGACGCTATATAGTATATACCATGTGAATGATTACTACCAAAGTATGATATATTTTCATTACAACATAATAGTAGCAGGAAAGTCCAGTGATAAGGCATTTAATTCTTTATCCGTTAAAATCGTAAATTTGATCCACATCCGTACTGGAAATTGCGTCAACATGCATCATACTTCACTGCGACTAATTTATTCACTTACTTAAACTATGGTCCATTAACTATTTACATGTTCCTAATGATTTATTTAAGTTCCCAAAGAGGTTGGTGTACGTTACTCTCGTTACTTTTGTTTCAAATTTTGCATCATCTAATCAACTATTTTATATTTAAAAAGCTTACCATTTATTTCAACTTTTTAGTTTCAGTTTTTTATTTTTATTTTTCAATTCAGTAAAAAAATTATTTAATGAGTTTTTATTTTTAGTAAGGCAGTATCATGCCTAATCACTTATCTTTAATTCTTCTTAGATCTTCCTTTTCTTCTCTTACAG
>JANQAP020000034.1:5126308-5139777 GCA_026874005.2 Erythroxylum coriaceum | reverse complement strand
TCAACAAAATATTAAATGATTATATCATAATATCTTACAAATGTCAGTAACAATAAAATCACTAAAAATAGTAACAGTAACAACAAAATAATAATAGCAGCAATCGAACAGCAATATTAGACTTCAAAAAACTAAGAGAATTGCACTAAAAAACACGCAGATGATCATTGATTTATGAAAAACAATTTCTTTGTGCATTTTTAGATGCAAAAATGGTTGATAATATTATCAAAATCAATATTGTCTAACATATCCTTCTCAATACATAAAATAGCTAAACTATTCAATTTTTCTTGTGACAACGATGACCTCAAGTAGGTTTTCAATAGTTTTAACTTTGAAAAACTTCTCTCAATTAATGCTACAGTCACAGGTATAGTCAATAGAATTCGATAAGTAATTGAAACATTTGGATAATAATTTGCAGCTTTAACAAATCCTAAAATTTCAACTGATGAAATTAACTCATTTAGTAAAGTCATTTGCAACATTTTTAATTAAGAAAAAAATCATCTAAATTCACATCTGACACATTATTATGAGAAAAAGTTGTTGTAAAATTAGTGCAACAATTCGTTATCATCCAACAACTTCAACCTCTTTGAATCAAATAAGAATCTAAAAATATTTTCAAATGTCCTTAATTGTTCAAATATATTCTTCAACAAAGCAATTGCATATCCACAATAACTAGAAAGTAATTAACTCTGAAAGAATCCTCAGCTGATTGTATTTCCTAATAATACAATGTCTAGATGGAAATGTAGGCTCCACATTCATATCATATGCAAGACTTTTGGCAATATTCATCCTAGAGCCAAACCCTTCATATTTATATTTCTCAAAAAAATATAATCATACCTTCTAATTGCTTTATGGTAGCATTAATGCACATAGATTTAGATTCCAAATTTTTACTCATCATATTAATAGTGAATAAAATATCACATCAAGTATAAAATCAAAACTCTCAAATACACTAACCAAGTTTTCTGCTTCACTCTTTGACTAGGCATCATCACAAGATCTAGATAATTCCATCAAAGCCAATCTTACTTGAGGAGCTTCAAATCTAATAGATTTAACACTTTTTATTGACTCTTCCAACGTGTGTTAGACAATGATATCATGGTTAAGCCTAAAAAATTATCAGTAAAACCTTCCACCTTTTAGGAGAACTTGAAAATGCATATATGTGTTGCACAGCTCCAAAAAATGAAACAGCTTTAACATAAGAATGTGTCATATCACTAAGAGTAAGATTAAGATTATGACAAGCGCATGGCATACATAATGCTCTCGGATTTATTTCAAGTAATCGTTTTTGAACCCCTTGGTGTTTTCCCTTTATATTAGAACTATTGTCATAACCTTGACCCTTTACATTATCAACATTAAGATCACGAGACTTAAATGCATTCAATAATTTATCGAAAAGTCTCAACCCAGATATGTCATTTACCTTCAAGAACTTTAAAAAATACTTCTCTATTTTTATTTTTTATTTGACATATTCACACATCGTACTAACAAACTCATTTGTTCTTGATTGCTCAAATCTGGGGTACAATCAAGAATAATAGAAAAGTATTTTGCCTATTTAATGATCCCTATGATAGAACTTATAACAATATGGGCCAACAGAGAAATCAACTTATTTTGACTTTTATGACCAAGATAATGATGATGAATTTCATGATTTTGAATACATATAATATGATATTACATTATTACATCAAATTCAACAATCATCTCAATCAATCCTAAAAAATTACCATTACTATCTTGGTAAAGTTTCTCATTGGATTCTCGAAAAACCAAATTATATTTAGCAACATATTTCACAACAAAAACTATTATTATCAAAACTTGCTCCAATGTTCTTTCTCCTTTACAATTTCTTGTTGCAAATTTTTATCAACTGCTTGATGTTTGCTCAATCTTATTCTTAATGCATTCCAAGTTTTCATATTAGTCATATGCTCAATGCAATTTTCATGTTCTTTAAATCTCTCACTAAGATGTTCCAATCTCTAAATCCATCATTTGCTAATGCATTTTGTTTGCTCTTAGATTTGAACAACTTACAACAAAAACAATATACTTTATCTTTATGTTTAGAGAAAACTAACCATTTTCTATCACTAACCTCTCCATTACTCAATTTTCTATAATAATAAGAATTTGAAAAATGACGAGAGGTATTGTCTAAAGGAAACACAAGATTCAATTCTCTTATAGGCCCTTTTTCAAATAAAATGTCCCTTACTTTATTACCAAGATTATCCTAATTTCTAAGATCATAAATATCCAATGTAGGGATCATAAATATCCAATGTAGGGATTAGTTGCTCATTTGCCCCTAAATTTTCTAAACTGGATGCACTTTATACATGATCATGCTCACTCAAAATTCTAGTATCCTTATGAATATGAATCTCATCTCTTAAGTTTTCTTTATGATGTTCAAAACTACCTTCACCTAATTCCTCAAGATTCTCACTAGAAGAGCATACTCTTTTAATAAATTTATTAATCGCTCCTTTTTAGGATTCTATTAACTGCTCTACTTCTTTTCTTTTTTTTTCCTTTTTTCACTTTCAGACAAATGCTTTTTAGGCAACATAATATAAACCAATTATAACACAATTGAACTAGAAAAAGAACAAAGCAACTGTATGGAATTGGAAGAAGCATGTAAACACAACAGAACACCAATAGCTTGATAATATATCATAAAAATATATCAATGGTATTATATCTGTGACAGAGAAAAACATAGATAGCAAAATTTAATATCCTATATTAAAAAAGAAAAAAAAGAGCAAATTTTAATGATAGAGAAACACTCATTTCTAAAAATACAAGAAATTAACATCTTAGGAGAAAATGTAGTAAATTATATTCTAAGTTATTAACTATTCTAAGTTTTTCAAGTCAAATATTATCCTATTCTGCATGTTGTGGAAATGATTGAATATTATTTTGTCAAGCAACTAGATAAATGTCTAAATTATTAAATCAAATATTTGTAGTAATTTTTTAATTTAAATAATGTTAGTGATTTTTTAATAAAATTAGAAACTTTACCTTTAAATTATCATTAAGAACTCAGAAGATAGAATCGTAAAAAAATTTTACTGGCAATTTTTTATTTGAAGTATCTTATATTCATGTGTTGATGAAAATTAAAAAAAATTAGAGTGTAAGAAATACACTCAAATACTTCAAAGGTATTTATAAATATAGCAAATTAACGTTATATAGCTAATAAAGGAAGCTATTTAGCTTCCAAGATTGAATTAACGTTAACTTTCTCATTAATATAACTAATGAAGGAAGCTATTTGTTAGTTAACGTTCTTTCTTAATAATATGGCTAATAAAGGAGTTAATGTTAGCTTTCTCTTGTTGTACCCTCTGAATGAATAAATGTTAAATGTGGACCCCTAATAAAGGTGATAAAGGTGTAACGTTAACTTTCTCTTGTTGTACCTTATGAATGAATAAATGCTAAAGGTGGGCCCCTCTTAACATGTTCAAGCCTTGTCCCTATTAACTTAACATCAATGTTAGTCACCTTCAACTTGTCTCTTACTACTATATTCATGATCTTATCTCTTCTTGTAAGGTTATACTTCCAATAATGCATCATCATCTCCATCACCATTAACTTATAACTATGTACATATTTGATGGACAAATACTTCGCCCGATAGAGCATGACTAACCTAATTGCTAATAGTAGAATTTACCTTTTAGCTTTAGTAGTATCTTCGTATCATATAAAAATTCTGATGTGCCCTTCATTTAAACCATCTTGATTTGATACGATGAACTATGTCATCATCTATCTCATCATTGGTTTGTATGATGGATCCAAGGTACTAAATATAATCTTTCTATGGTATAACGTCTGAACTAATCTTTATCTCTGCATCGAATACAACCATATAACCTAAAAAGTTACACTCTAAGCACTCAGTCTTAGTCCTGCTCAATTTAAAATCTTTTAATTCTAATATGTCGATCTAAAGTTCTAGTTTGACATTAATAGCCTCTTTTGTTTCATCGACTAAAACAATATTATTAGAAAACAACTACACCAAAAGCACATCTCTTTGGATATTTTTAGTAAGCTTATCCATAACTATTGCAAATAGGAAAAGGCTCAACAAGAATTCTTAGTGTACCCCTATCTTAATAGAAAATGCTCTGTATCTCCTCCTACGTCTTTACTTTAGCCTTCGCATCTTCATATATATCCCTAACAACCCAAATATAGGTTATAGAAGCTCCTTTAACTTCTAAACACCTTCAGTTTACTTCCCTAGGTTCCCTGTCATAAGCCTTTTTTATGTCAATGAAAACTATATGAAGGGTCCTCAGTTTGTCCTTATAATATTTCATTAATCATCTAAGGAGGTGTATAGCTTCTATCGTGGACCTCCCTAGCATGAAACTAAATTGGTTTTTCGAGATAGGTGCAACCTTTGTCATTCTCTTCTTATAGGTGCAACCTTTGTCATTCTCTTCTCAATTACCCTCTCTCATAATTTCATGGTATAATTGAGTTGTTTGATGCCTCTATAGTTATTACAGTTTTGGATGTCCCCTTTGTTCTTATAAAGAGAAATTAATGTTTTAAATCTCCACTCATCTGGCATCTTGGCAGACTCAAGAATCACATTAAAAAGCTTAACTAACCAAGTAAGACCCTCTTCTCCTAGTATCTTCTATACTTAGGTAACTCATTAGGTTCTACCACTCTTTCACTCTTCATCTTTCTCAAAACTCCTTTAATTTATTCTCTTATGATCTTTCGACAACAAGTGAAGCTAAGTTATTTATCAAAAGTGCTAAGATCAGACAAGAAAATATTGTCATTTCCTCCTTTATTAAAAATACTATAGAAGTATCTCTGTCATTTTTTCTTCTACGAGCACCAATCTTGCTTCATCCTTTATATAGCAAACTTGATTCCTTTATATAGCAAACTTGATCCAAGTGCTTCGCTCTCTGTTCTTTAGGTGTCATCAATGTAAATATATCCTTTTCGCCATCCTTAATTTCCAATTGTTGATATAATTTCTCTTAGGTTCTACTTTTGGCTTCTAAAACTATCTTTTTCACCTTTCTTTTTCATCTTGTAACTCTATGTATTCTTCATTCATGTTGCTATACAATAAAATCTTATAGACAGCTTTTTTTATTGTCACCTTTTGTTGTATGTCTTTATTCCACCACCAAGACTCCTTCTTACTACCCCTAATTATTTACCATCAACTAAATATATATATTATTTAATATTAATTACTAATAAAAATTATGAATAAAGTAATTTATTTTTACAATTCATTTAAATTTAAATTATATTATATTAATATAATAATTACTTAATAAATATAATCTAAATTTAAAAATATTCAAAATAATTATTTTTCAAATAAAATTTGTTGTAATGATTAAAATATGAATTAACAAATAAATCTTAACTTATAAATAAAATTTTAATTATTAAATTATTTATTTTAATTAAAAAGAGATTAAAATAAATAAATATATTTATTTAATTCATAAATTTTATTTATTTTTAAATTTTATATAATATTTAATTATTATCGATAAAAAACTATCACAAAAAAATCTAAATGGTCCCTTAATTTCCCTCTCCCTTGAATGTATAATTAAACAATATCTTGCAGCGAGGAAAATTTATTAAAAAGAATTCAAATTTTGTGCCTATGAATTTCAGAGATTTTATCTATTATACATTGCATACTATATATGTTCAACCTCAAGGGAATATATCGTAGAGAATAAGACTACATGTAAATATATTATAGGAATTCAGGGCTAGTGGCGGAATTAGGGGATCTTCTGAAGGTCGTAACCCCTTAACATTCGAAAGGTCACGGCATATGTGAACTTATCTTTTGTAAGATTTAATGCCCTTAAATAAAATATTTACTGAAATTTTTTTTCTGATGAGGGTAAACAAAACAGCTGGAATCTGGATAGAGGACCCCTTTCCCTGAAAAAGACGTAAGATAGCACCACCAAGATTTCTCTTTGAATTTGAAACATCACTTTGAGGGTGATATATCTAATTCTAATTTAGGGGTCCAATTCATCTTCAAGTTCTTTCACAAAAGTAGGAGCTATTAGGTCCACTAAAATAGGACAAACTGAAGAAAATGTGGTGCCTATCAAGTGCAGAAACACAAGCAGTCGCCAATATACAGAAGCAACAGTGGATACTTTACAGCCACGCCGAATGCAAAATTGTTATCTAGCAAGCCTTTAGTTCACAGTCCCCTTTTTGGTTCGAATGATTAACAAAAATGGGGAGTCTGCATGCCCATTTGTTCACTTTTTCCCTGCTCTTTTGGGTTAAGGTGAAGAGATAAATATTAATCTGAAGATTATGATACAAAGGATTGGTTCTACATTTTCAAAATAGAGGAAAACGTTCATTTATTATTATAATAGAATCCCTCCTTTTCACGTACAATTAAGAAGCTGTAAAAATGAGTTTTTAGCAATTTACATAAAGACAATCGATTATTATAGCGCTTGTTTTATTTCGTTAAAACGTTCTGAAAACAATTACGACTTACAACAATTTCCGATAGCATGTTTAAATAGCAACTATAATAACCAACTAGTTAGAAAATGGTTTTTGCCATTTATATCTGCAAATTGTTAAACTTAATGCACATGCCCTTTTGTTGTTAACAAACTTGTTATAGCTATCCTATATTCCTCTATACGTACGTCATGAATGAAGTCATGAGAGACGGGAGAGATAAGAAAAGAAAAGGGTGACACTAATCTCTTCCGGCAAGGAAAATGATCCTTATGATTTAACATATTACATGAAAATTATATTATTCATATATATCCATATATGAAAAATAAGATATCGTTTTTGATTCTTTGTTATAGTATTGGGTGCTAGACAAAGACAGGGCTTTGATGCTCGCTCACTTCCCTGTAAAATAGAAACCGACCTTTGCTCCTTTTAGTAAGTCATCCCTCCGCTCTTTTTTTCTATATACACATGCATTAAACATGTATATATATTTACTACATTATGAATCATACATATAGATTATACTTCTATAATTTTGAATCACTGCTATATATATATGAGATATTTTCTTAGAAATCACAAATTCCATTGAGATATCCGTTAATCATTTTCAAAGAAAAGTTTAATTGAGATACTATTTTCTAGTTTTTATAGAATAACACAAGTTAATTTGTATCGAATTAGGTTTTTCTTTGTAATGGTTAATATTTTTGAGGTGGCAATATTAGATGTGTGTATACAGCCACCAGTCATATGATGTCACTTTACAAATTGCTAAATTTAATTTTTAAAGCCTGCCACTACTCACAATCATACAATTTTCTGTATCTAACACATGTCTAAGCAATTTAAGTTATTGTGGTACGAGTAAAAAGAAAAGAGCGTGTGAAATTACATACTTCCAACTACAAAATTAACCAATCTATATAGATAGGAAAAATAATTGAGCAAATTCGTATGTAGTTGTAAATTCACATGCATGGACATCTAAATGCATGTGAAAGAACCTCCGAGAGGGTTTCTTCAGATTTCCATATTTGGAAATGACCCATATTACATAAACTTGCCAATCCTGAAAGCGACTTCCAACGTTTTCTACATTTTATAATGTATTAGTACCAGGCCATGTTAGGGTGATATGGAAAGGGAAGGAATCTTATCACTTTATGCCGAACTAGGGCCAAGATTAGATCTCTTGTGCATATTTTATAAAATGTGTGTTTGCCTCGGTATCAGATAATGCTTGAAATGCCCTCCATTTCCTTTCATCAAATTTTGCACCATAAGATCTCCTCTCTCTGTCTTTTCTCCATTTCAATTGAATCTCTCCTTTTCACTGCATTTGCATTTTCACTACAAAACTCGCTCTTAACACAAACTCAGCGTTTTGACCTGCTCTGTCTTCTTGTCTTAGGAAATGGATGGATGGTCTCACTTCACTTGCTGCCTTGCGTGGAGGCTCAGAAAGTATATATGCAGCCAAGGATGACTTGCCGACTTCGTAATGTTAATAGCCTTCTTTTGCAGACTATTCCTCCATTAAAAAATGTTGGCAAGTTGTTCTTGGCTACATGTTTCTTTTCTGTTCCTCATGTCAGGCTTACTATTACCAAGTGATCATACACCTCCCATTCATTACAATCAGCGCAGGTAAGCTGTTTTTGAGTGTCTGTTACACAATGCACTTATATATAAGTAAGTTTCTTTGTCCCCTCTATTAATAATTCGAACTTGGCTGATGGGTATTATATCATTCTTCATAATTTTTCTTTTGGTGTGAAAATATTAGGCAGATTGTTTCCCTTTTGGTTTCGTGGGTACAGGAAGCAACCATGCTTATCTGATTGATAGGATTTTAGACAACATAATATAAATAAATTTATGTATATAATATATATGTGCATGCTTGTCCATTCCATTACCTCTCTTAACTAAATGAAGAATTTAGGCAGCAGATGAAAAATCAAGCCAGACCAAACGCTTCAAAAGAGAGGAAAGATCTAAAAAGAATGGGGTGCGTGCATGACAGTGTAATGGACTTGAAAAGTGACATAAAAACTTGTGGTAGAAATGGAGGCCTTAATTGAAACCCTAGGAAATGTAGCCCAACATGTCGGTTATTATGTGCTTCCTACACTGTGTTGTTCAAAAAGCTTAAAAGCCAAGATGTTAAGCATGTGACGTACTGTAGTGAATAATGCGAGGCTGGAGTCTAGAGGCCTAGAAATGGTGAAAGCCCTGTTGGCATCGTGTCTCATCACGTTTGAAGTTGAATAAAGAAGTTTCTAACACCATTTGAGCCCGACATTTTTTACCCCAAATCTTTATCAAATTCAGGTTTTTCTAACCGACCTTAGGACTCAATTAAACTCATGTTTAAATTTGCTAGCCTGAGTTGGATTAGATTTCAGATATTAATTTTTTTTAATAATATGTTGTTTTTCAGTAAAATAAATAAATAACGAAATATGAAGAACTAAACATAATATAATATAAGGAGATAATAATACTTTTAAAAAATATATAATTTAAAATTTAGAACTGTGCAAAAGATTTCAATGCAAAAATGCTATAGGCTTTTAAATGTTTTGGCATTGGTCATGCTAATGTAGCAGATGGTTGGTTGATTTTGGGTATGCCCATATCGGATTTGATGATTCAATTATATTAAAAGGAAAAAACAAAAACTATAGACAAAAAATTATTATCCGAAATGATACTTTATATTAAAATATCTCTATTTTAGTTAAGATAGACAAGATCAGGTCAAAACGAAGTTCTAGCCACGGATTTGTGAGCTAAGAACCACAACACTGGTTTTCCAAAAACCAGAGCCTATAGGGGTTGTTGGTGGTGATTAGACAGAGCAGGACGTAGGACCAGTTATTTTTCAAATTTCAACTATAAGAAAAGTATACCAACCTGTTCTTTGGTGGCTGTATATGTATTGGTGGACAGATGCCAGAAGATCAGACCATCGGGTCTATTTTCTGTAGCTTCAAGTGTTTAGCTTATTCGAACAAAACACGTACCCCACAAAGGGTAAGCAAGCAAGTCAAGTAAGACTGGACACATGGGAAGACGAGAGGAGATTTGCAGTTTAGTCGTCTGAATTTGCGCTAATAATTTGATAAAAGTAACCACAAAAACTGTTAACGTGTCATAATAATACAGCAAGAACAGACACATGGACAGAGACACACCAGATAAATCTTGAAAGCGTTTTGATTCCTGAGATAACGCCTCATATAGCGTCAATCGCATACCCCACCATACAACCATATTGTGTGCAAAGTAGGTTTGGCCACGTTGATTCATCCTAGAACGCACCCAACCTTATCCAATGTCATTCTCTCTTTAAGCAGCTCTCTCCACTTGGACATGTCCCCTTCTCTATCCATATGGTCCGTCGTCATATTTGAAAGGGACAACCCATCCCCACTTCCTGCACCAATATGTTGGCTCCAGGCACCGTTTATTTTTATCATAGTGGCTCAAGCTTGAGACAGCCTACAGTTAATGCAGATTCTGTTTCTCATTTCACAAAGCACCAAATCTTTCTAGTGACATCTGTGATCCATTTATCATTCTTTTCAATCCAATTATCTCATTCAATGTATGATACAAAATGGAAAGCCTGATGAAGCATATTTAAACAAAAATTACTGAAGTGAATAAGAAATGAGCTCCTTGCTCTCAAATTCAGAGCGCAAATTGATCTAAACCAGATAAATAATAGTAGTATTTTTGACAAGAGAACCAGATAATACCACAGATACATAACAACTATCTTTGTAGTATTACCAAGATGGGTAGAAGGGGAAAGGGTGAAAAAAAGAGCCTTTTACAAACATAAATACAACTCGTAGTGGCAGGCTAGGATCCACAAAAACAAAACCAAAAGCCTGCAACATCCATGAGGGGACACATACTGTATTAGATCATCAACCTGTACTATTCTGTTACATTTCACATGACAAAACATAAAGCTAGGACTGTACAAGGAGAAAGAACAACAGACAGCAAACACTGACTACATCATCGTCACGATCTACCAGATGTTACCAAGTTCCTCTCTTCCGAGTCTTGAGCAGCGTTCAAGGCTGCAGAAGCAAAAGGAAGAGGCACGCTTGGACTTGAATCAAATGGCACTGTAGATGGTACTATCTCCTCCTGCGCAGGGGTAGGATCTGTTTGAGCTGGTTTTGGCGCATATGCGAAGGAGAGATCTCTGTTAGCAGCCAATGCAAGAAGCTCTTTCTCTTCTAGCCCTTTTGGTGGACCAAGGCTGCAACGGTCTGGGCTATGCTTGGCCAGTGCATCTTTGAATTTTTTGATCTGCAGTAAAACCAAGAAAATAAGCAATGAGAAATTGTTAAGGTCAAAATATGCCAACAACAATTGTACAGAGCACACACTGCTGTCTTTTTTTTCTGTCACGACATAAATCAAATATTCAGCTCTTCCACAGTTTTGTATACTCAACTCCAAAACAAGGTAAATGCTATATAGAAATGCGTGAAAATTAAGGTCAACTATTATGCCATCCCAAAGGATAACTATTTCGCTTATTACAAATTTAGAAGGGCTTAGGTTGTTACAGTAAGTGATTGGATTGACTACTTAATGCATTAAAAAATAAGTAGCCATTGTTGCTCAAAGATAAGTAAAACAAGGAATTTTATTAAACATTCCACCAAAACACAAGCTTTACAATCAATCATAGCAAATAAATGGGGAACCAAAACTAACCGTGGCATTGGTACAGCTAAAACTGCATAATCGGCCTTGAGCCCCTCTATAAAACCGGAAGAATGGCAGCACATGGACATTAAGGCTATAACACATCGATTTGTGCTCCTCATAGTTAACATGAAGAAACAGCACATCTGGATTCATCTCCGCCAGTTGACATACCTTTAAGAAAGTAAGACCTCATCCAGAATCAGTATGAAATAAAACATCCATGTAAGTTTCACAAATGATGATAATATGAAATGATTAGTACTCATACCAACAGATGCATTTGTAAATAGATCGATATGTATCGATGAATGATTATATACCTTGGGATGCAGAGCTTTGCAGCCACCACAACCAGGGGAGAAGAAATCAACGACCACGAGTTTGTCCCCAGCATTCAAAAGGGAATCCACGAGGTCCTGTGCAGAGATAACCTCTTTCATGTTGGGTTGCAGGCCCTTCTCCCACCATTTTTGAGCACTCCCAAGTCTAAGAGCCTGTTAAGTTCAGAGGATACAAATATAAGCTTCACTATTTCAACTACCATCAAAAGAATATAAAACTGCCAATTTCTTTACTCTTAGAAAAGATCGGAACTGCTGTTATTTTATTTATCTTCACTATAAAAGGTAAACAAATTAGGAAATTAACCCTATTACCGCCGCAACCGAAAACTAAAAAAGACAATCCAGAGACTTGTTCAAGATTGATATAGCCATATGAAACCCAGTTCAAAAATCAAATCAGAACAGCCACCAAGTGAACATAATGTAAATTATATACCCGCAACAGCGACCATTAATTTATAGATCTAGAGAAATGAAACTGAAAATTCAAGCATCTGAATTGAATACTAGGGCGCTTTCACAAATTCACATATAGGATGCAATTTAAAGCTAAGGATCCCAGTTAAATGAACACCAAAGTGAAGAAAATATTAAAAACTCCAGAAGCCATGGTAAAATACTGAAACTAAGACCAATCTAGCGATATAAAACCGTACTTCCCAACAGAACTCTACCAACCTGAGCTTTTATTGAAGCTTGAGAAGAAGATACTTTTCTGGGTCTGCCTTGAACGACAACTTTCTTTCCATGAAACTCACCGTGCATAGATGTCGATCGAGATCTCAAGGCCTGTGATTTGAGCTTCAAAGGAAACCCCTTGAGCCGGTTACACCTTGGCACAACATAGAAGCTGTTCTGTTGTGGGGTTCGGTAACAACCGGATTGAGAAGAAGAAGAAAAAGACACCAGATTCGTCTTGATCAAAACATCAGCCATGATCACCCACAACCAAGAAAAGCAAGACAACTCAAAAATGATGGGAGAAAAATTTTCTAAAAGAGATCCAAAACCTAGAGAAAGACGATTCCTTGAATCGATATACGAACTGAGTTTATGTCAAAAGAGAAGGACTTGAAGTATAAAAGGCTCTTTTTGCTCTATTTCTCCTAAGTACAAATGAAGAAATATTGCCTCACGCTTTCCTCTTGGAGGGTTTCTATAAACATAGGGGAAGAAGCTGCAAGGACGATTCGGGAGCTGTTAGGACGTCGCTAGATGGATTCTGGACCGTTGGATTATAGGGCCGATTGTCAACAAAATGTTAATCTGACCGTTGATGAAGTCCAATGAAAAAAACTAGAGAGAGAGTGGATAAGGATTTGTGCTGTTTAAGATTGTACGTGACGGTTGGACAGTTTTTATGGTTCATAGGTGAGGCACGTGACGTCGTGAGATCAGAGTTATGGGAGACGTGGCGAACATCTAGTCTAGATTTTTGGAAATTGGACATACATTTTTGGATTAAGAAGATGCCTTACTCTGCTAATCTTTTTTTTTTAATTAATTTTCCTTTAGTATTTAATTATTTGCATGAGAAAAACGCTGTTTGTTTGTTTGAGTTGGTTACATAAAAACTGAAATACCCAACACGCTTCCCAGGCTTTTAGGCTAAAAGAGATGAAAAGTTGGTTCACTTATTTTTAATTCTTCAGCTTCTTTGCCGAGTAATTAACGCTAGTCCATATGATTTCCAGATTTTGGGGTAGCAAATGCAATTTCACAAATCTTTTTTATTTTTAGCACATGTTTAATTTTTTGTCAAATTTTGAATTCTTAAGAAGAAGA
>JANQAP020000034.1:4947829-4959393 GCA_026874005.2 Erythroxylum coriaceum | reverse complement strand
CATAATTTACAAGATATTTATTTGAACTAATCGCAGATTTTCTTGTTATAATCATATATCACTTATCCTTATTTTAATATTAGTAGTACTTTGAAACTCTAAACAAAGAAATGACGTGGAAATGCTTGATTCTTCTTCTATAATTTAATTACAGTTAGAAGCTGATGCCATGAGATTGGAAGAATTTGATCTTTTAATTTTTGTTTTATAATTTTAGCTTTTATTCTCGTATTATAAGGAACAAATAGATTGGGCCAGGGATATGAAATTAATGGGCCCTAACAGAGTATTGAATTTAGATTGAGCTAACGGCAGGGGGTGGAGAAAATATAGCCGTTGGGAGCCTGTAACGGCTACTTTGGGTCTCTAACAGGGGAATTTTAGCATCCTTTTTAATAAAGTGTTCTCTTTAAATCATTCTTCAATTGCAGCTTCGGATTTCCATATCAAAAACACAAGATCATCTTCTACTTTCCATCTTCAAATACATTCCCATTACGAAACCCATTTGGTCACTTCATCTCCTTGTTTCCATATCTTACCTCTTCCAACCTGTTTCTGCTTTTGTTGTGTTGTCATCTCTACTCAAGTAATTTTATACAGCTGCCACAGAGGTTCCCTCTTCCTTCTCTTTTAGTTACCATTTCTTTTTACATTGTGTTATGCTTGTGATTTCAAGATGGATTCTCTCTCTTTTTATTTTTCCTTAATTATTATTATTATTATTATTGGTTTTCAATTTGGTTGTATTTGTAAGCGAAAGTAATAAAAGTAACTTATGTAAATAGCAGAGGTGAAGTGAACATATTCATCAATTTCATTTTCGGTTCCCTTTGCTTCTCAAAGGGCATTTTTTGTGAAGGTGGAAAAGTTAATATTAAAGTAACATTTTGCAAATTTGGATCCATCCCAGATAGATTTTCAGTTATCTTCGATCCGTTGACAATTTAAGTTCTGCAATCCAAACTCATAAACAAAGCTGAGATTTTTATTCTGAAAAACTTTTGATTCTGCGCACAACATATGTTGTGTCTCGTTTGCATCAAAACTGGGACTGATTGGCCATGTTTCTTTTACTCAGGTTTCATCACACAGATTGTAAAGATGAATGACTTGATGACCAAATCCTTCATGAGCTATGTGGATCTAAAGAAAGAGGCCATGAAAGATCTTGAAGCTGGTCCAGACCCTGATCTAGAGATGGCAAATGCATCAAAAACAATCGACCAGAACCTTGGCATGTTCCTTGAAGAAGCTGAGCATGTCAAGAAAGAAATGGGATCCATCCGGGAAATCCTTGAGAGGCTCCAAGAATCCAATGAGGAGAGCAAATCCCTGCACAAACCTGAGGCCTTGAAAGCACTGCGCATCAAAATCAATTCAGACATTGTTACTGTCCTCAAAAAGGTAAGAGCTATCAGATCTCAGCTTGAAGAAATGGATCGTACCAACGCGGCTAACAGGCGCCTCTCAGGGTTCAAAGAAGGAACCCCGATATACCGAACAAGGGTTGCAGTCACCAACGGTCTTCGCAAGAAGTTGAAGGAGCTTATGATGGATTTCCAAGGTCTGAGGCAGAAAATGATGACTGAGTACAAAGAAACTGTTGGGAGGAGATACTTCACAGTGACTGGTGAGTACCCGGATGAAGAAATAATTGATAAGATAATCTCCGATGGCAGTGGTGGTGAGGAGTTCTTGAAACGAGCAATTCAGGAACACGGGAAAGGAAAGGTGTTGGAGACGGTGGTGGAGATTCAGGATAGGCATGATGCTGCAAAAGAGATCGAGAAGAGCTTGTTGGAGTTGCATCAGGTGTTTCTGGACATGGCTGTTATGGTGGAGGCACAAGGAGAGCAGCTGGATGATATTGAACACCATGTGTTGAATGCTAATCACTATGTCAAAGACGGTACCAAAGAGCTCAAGAGTGCGAAAGAGTATCAAAGAAGCAGCAGGAAATGCATGTGTATTGGGATAATTCTTCTGCTTTTGATCATTCTTGTGATTGTTATACCTATTGCTACCAGTTTTAGTCACTCTTGAATGAGGGGTCTGATGGAGGATTTAATGCCCTGTTATTCCTTCTGCTTTTCTGTTTGTGTTTCTATTATTAATTCATTCAGTCCTTGTTTTGGGACTTTATTTGTTCATGTAAGAAAAGTTTAGCAATCTAAATCCCTTTTAGCTTTTTATGTAACCAGCGTATCAGGTTAGAATCTTACACAACAAATTCTGCTGGGATAAATTGAACATTATGTTGCATATGAAATGGTAATTTATAAGGCGAAAGTATATGCCACTCCTGTTCGTTATCTTTCAACTTCTCAAATTAGCTTAATTGAACCCCAACGTAAGCTGTCGGCTTCGTTTTGGTATCACAATTAGATCTTTATGATGATCAAGTTGTACATTGACTACGAGCTGTTTGATTTATGGCCCAGTTCGATCGGACCACAGACCAGCCCGGGCCCAACATGTCATGGGTCCGACCAAACCCGTTGTCATACCTAATTCCAGTTCAAGTCAAGGTGAATAGATTCAACATGCTTGAGACACTACACTTTCTCCAGCAACAAAACACTTGCATTCTATGTGGAATGGTAACTGAAAATTTGTATGTGACTTGTTAAATATAATATGGAAACATGTTACAGACTTATTGAGTTGAAGCTCTAATGTAGAGTGTTTTTTGGAAATTATACTATGGTTGTTAGACAATTATAGCTTAATTTCAAATGGAGATCTTCCTGCTTACCTTATTGCTCCAGCTTCCTACCTACGTATAGTTTGCAATGAGAGAAATTCTAGACGGTTCAAACAAGTTGGGCAATTTGAGCTTGTACTAAATTTGAAAGAAGTTATGAAAGATGTATGTTGTTTTTCATTATTTTTGTGAAAAGCTCATAAGCCTTAACATACAAGTGAAAACACAATCAGAAGAAGATTTATAGTAAATTATTTGAGGTACATATATCAAATGTTATCAAAATTAAACCTAACTAGCATTAGAGGGCAACTAGTTCTTTATAATCTTAAGCAACTTCAACAATCAGGACTATATTCATATAACTCCATACGCCAAAGCTTATAGATGCAGAGATCAATGAAGGTAGAAATAGCCCACGTTTTGCATTTAAATGGGTTATCTTTAATGCATGCATACCCCCAACGAGTTTCAAACATGAAGCTACCTTTTTTATTTTCTTGTACCAACTTGGTGTTGCCATGGCGTCGCTAGATTTTCTAGGAATAGATCTCATATATCTAAATGCAACTTACTTCTCTTTAGATTATGACTGTGAGGTTGATAGCTAAAAGATGTTCTGATGGTGGAGTTTATGCCAGTGAGCTAAGCTAGGATGATATTTACATTGGAAGTCTTGTATGCATTACATATGTAAGGGTCTCTTCCATACACATGTTTAGTTATTAAGTCTCCCAGTATATCTAATATAATGTATTGAACCATGCTGATAGGTGTATATCTCTAATTATTTTGCTTCTTTATCAATGAAGAAATTTTTAATTTAAAAAAAGAAATGGTTTATAATTAATATAGATTGAAATTAAGGATTTTTTAAGAGTTAAAATGGTTTTCACTTTAATAAATGAAAATATAGAATTTATATGGTTGATTTACATTCACAAATATGGATCTCTTTATTAAAACGATATAAAAGTGTAGAGTATGACATATTTTACCGAATATATAGAAGCACCTAAGATTTTGAGTCGAATTATAATCCCAGTCGAGCTAGTATAAAATTTAAGGCATATCTTACAATTCAAGTTGTATAAATATTTATTAAGTCTAGCTTATGCTTTAACTTTTTTGCAGGTCATAGCGTCATCATATCTTTTAGATTATTAGTTGTGACCATCTTCTGTATGAAGGATACCTTATTCTTAAAGGTATATCTAATGAAGTCTAGTATGATAGACGTGATTTTTAGCAGTAAATGATAGAGTTTTGCACATTCACACTACAACTATCAATAAGACCATGCAATTATATATCTTTTTTAACCCTTTCCATCAATGAAATGTATTATGCTTTTTTTATAGACAAAGCAATTATAAACTATACTATTACTTAATTTCTAGTTGATTGCACAACCAAATAGGGTAAAGATTAATATATCAATGATTGCATTATCAAGAGATCTTTGTCATAATGAGAATCAGTATAACCAATAATACCATCATTAGAATCACCAGAATCATAAGCCAAACAAATATTACTCGTACCTTTCAAATATCATATAATTCATTTAACGGATTTCCAGTGGCCTTTCTTAGGATTAGTCATAAACATATTTACCTCACTAGCAACATGTGCTAAATCTAGTCTTATGCATATCAGGATATACATCAAACTCTTAAATGCACTTGAGTAAAAAACTTATTTCATGTAATCTTTCTTTGTATCTAAATTGATAATATACTGGCATCAAGCTTGGACTAATCCATTAAAAAAGGCTATGGCACTTGTTAAATATATTTTTGTTACAATAAGTATAATAAGTTTGCTCTTTTGTCCTTTCAAATCTCCTTACCTAAAATTTTCTTGACTGCACTTAAATGTTTTATCTTAAACTCATTCCTAATAAAGTATTTATATTATTAATTTTAGCTTTATTATTATCTATAGTTAATATGTCATTGACATATAACAATAAATAAATATATGAACTTTTTGACACCTTCAAAAAGTAAATGCATTTATCAAACTAAGTTATGAATACAACTATAAGAAACTATAAATGCATCAAATCTCTTATACCACTGTCTCGATAATTGTTTCGACCCATATAAGGATTTATTCAATAAACAAATATTGTCCTTCTTCTTAAAGTTAAGAAAACCCTTGACAAAGTTTGCAATTTTAAATTCACATGCAAAAGTATAGTTGTTACATCAAATTGCTCTAACTCTAGTTTAAATGCAATTGCCATGATTAAAAGAAATTGTATGGTCTTATACTTCACAACTTATGAGAATACTTTATGATAATCTATTCCTTCTATTGAAATAATGAAGGTTCAAATTAATGCTTTGATGATAGAAAATTTAAGTACTAGTAGTCATTTTATTATTTTGATGTGAAGAAATATGAGAACAAGATGTAGTCATAAGCTTAAGAAGACAATTCATGTAGCTGATAAAAGAAGAGATTAAGTTTGTAACTTACAAAGTGAAGACCAAGTTAAGAACAAAGAATATCGAGAGTCATTCTTTAAATTTTAATGTTTTAAAAGACTCACCATGCATAAACATTTCATATCAATTTATTGTATGAATCTTTTCATTCATCAAGAGGAACTGAAGCTTTCTGTTTTAATAAAAAAGACTCTTAATCTTTCAAGAACTCTTTATAGAATATTTTAGGAAGTGCTTAAATCATAATTTGCATTAAACAAATTAAATTTAAGCATTTGAAGTTATTAAAATCATGTCTTTTGGGGGATTAATCGACCTATATGGGTTAATGGTTGACCTATATAGGTTAAATTATCAAATTTGATTTACCAAGAGTTTGTAGTAACATTGGTTGATGTATTAGTAGACTAACATATCATATTGGTTAACCAATATGCCTCCCGATTGATCATTATCTGAACGACTAGTGAATCTACACATCAATGCACACTGGTTGACCAATATGCTATATTAGTCGACCAGTGCTATACAATCAGTCATTGTAACAACAAATTTTTGGCTCTAGCTACTAGTAAGGGTCCTAAAACTCTATAAATATATGTTTTCTCATTAGTTTTATTGTTAATAAGTACTTGGATGTGTTTGACACATATTTTTAAGTGTTTTTGATCATTTGAGCATCATTATCTCATATTTATATGAGTAAGCCTTTTTGAAGTCATCAAGCGATAAAGTAAGGTATTTTAAGTTGTAAAATTTATTTTAAGGCATGATATTATTGTATTTGAGGGTAATTTAAGTGAGATTGAGGTTCCTCTTCACTTTGGAATAAGATTGTAAAACGGTTCCTCTTTGTCGAGAAAAATTTGTGCAAAGGTTATTCTTCACATTAGAAGAACAATTATAGTGTAATTATAAGAAGTATCCTAGGAGTGGACGTAGTAGAACTACTATATGTTGGTTTGCATTATTTATTTGATATTCTTTTTAAATTATTGTTCAATTGTCTGATTGATTTACATTAAACAATTCCCTTTATTCTTAAATATACTGGTTGTTGTTAATTAAGTACATTGGTTATAAAAATTATTAAAAATTTTAAACATCCAATTTAGCTCCCTTTTTGGGTGTTATTATGGACTTTAACCCTCCTTTTGTAAAAGATCATGTGCCACTGGTCATGCCTTGAACCTAACTAAATTCATTTTAGGAATACTTTCTTTCTTCTTAAAGATTCATTTGCATCCTATTGGCTTTACACCCTTTGTTAATGGTGCAAGTTCCTATGTCTCATTTTTAGTCAAATACTACATTTCCTTATTCATGGAAATTATCTATACTGATGCTTCTTTAAAATCCATCACCTCTCTATAATTCTATGGTTCTTTACAGTCTATACACTCAGTTACTACAAAAGAATATGCAATATGATTAGTTTCAATAACATGAACATAAACTAAATACCTTAAATGTTTTCTGATTTTTCTCCTTTTTCTTTTTTCTGCTGTACTTTGCAATTATTCCTTCTGTATATTCATTAATTGATTTTAACAATCTTATTTGGAATTTCAATTTAAAACTCTACCTTCTAGTTAATCTTTTTTGCTTATAAGATCATCAAGCTCATCTCTTTGGTCAAATTCATGAAATATAATATTTCTACTAGTAATAAATTTTGAAGTTATATCCTTTTTAGTACACCACAATTTGTACCTTTTAACTCCAATAGCACATCCTAAAAATATTAATTTCATTACCCTAGTAGAACTATCGTTTATATCCCAAATTAATTTGTAAATTCCTACAATTAACAAACATAAGATAAGGAAGTAGGAGTTGATCTCATGAGAAATATTGATTCGCCAATCGTTATGAAAGAAAATAATTAATATAGAGGATTATGAAATCTTATATTAAGAAAAGCAAACGGAATAATAACATAAAGGTATTTAACTAGACCTTGATTTATAGTTGCTTCTACCCTTTGGAACTACAATTGATTATTGATACAAAAATAATTATTTTATTAATCATATATTCAATGTAATACTAAATATCCATCTTTTCTTGAGATTAATTAATAAAAACACATAATTTAATTAACCCTTATTGTTTAAGAACCTTAGATACGATCTAAAATTTAATTAGATAATAGCTTCAAAAAAAAGAAAGACCATTGAAGCAAGATAACACAACATCCGCAGTTGTATTTAATTTGGTTGAAAACTTTTCTTAAGAGTAATAATTTCTAATGCAACAAATTAGAACTTATAGTTACTACAAATGATTAAATAAATTGAACTTTTACTTATTCAATACTTAATCTAGCAAATGATCATTCTAACTAATAATCTAATTATACACATTAGAAATTAATTAAAATAATCATAAAAAAGCACAAAAAAGGCAATTCAATATATGAATAAATGAATTACTTTCATTGTAAGACCTAAATGCCTCCTAATCTTTAAGGTTCCAAAAAGAGATTCCACTTCCTTCATCCATGAATAAAAGAATTAGTCAACTGTGGCCATTTTTACCATTAGAAACTAAAGATAATCTATTCTAATATCTACTAGAGACATAAGAAAATAAGAAGACTTTAAGAAGTTGAAAAATGTAGTTGGAAGATGGGATGATCCACTCCTTCACTTCTTAGCTCTATTTATAGCCACTCGACTTTATGTGGAGATCTTGCTATTGTGATTCTTTGGATCTTCCTCACTATAACTTCATTAATTTCCACTCAGATTTGATTAAGATAAGTATTTCAGAAACTTTAAACATATATTTCTTTTGCATATGTAAAGTCTAGAACTTGCAATGCCTACTGGACGTGCCCATGCTCATGATCACACCATATTATTTTTTCATATGTTAATAATTTGATCTAAATATGCAAAATAAAATATTTTGTTAATTTAAATCTTCTTGATTCACCCTCGATCATTGTTGAGATTTTTCCTCCATTTAAAATTTTAAAATTGGATTTAAGCTTAATCCTTTTTCCAATAAAAAAAACTTACTTAAAGCTTATCTTGTAAAAATAGACAAAATATTAAGTTTGAACATATTAAGATAACAAAATACGAAAAATTTTGAATGTTAAAAATAAGGCAAAATTATGACATATCAAATTCCCTTATACCTAATTCTTACTTGCCCCTGAGCAATTTAAAAATAAGATAGCCAAATAATTTTTATCAAACTACTTCTCATAAGGTCAAACCATATACACTCCTTAAAACTTAGACTAGCATCAAAACACATCAAAGTTGATTTTCACCAAAACTATGAATGAAGACAATTAAAGGCAATCTCAATCAAAGTATGCCCAAGCCTTAGTGAATTTTCTCACGATGTTTGTTGTTTCACATAAGTGTTTAGGTTCAAGCATTTACTCTCAAACTCTTGTCACAAGGAATATATTACCATAAACTTGCACATATATCAAATATCTGTCACTATGATCACATGAAGGCATAAATTAAAAGGACTTTTATTAAATGTATGTAATAAGGTTTAGATTAATGGTTGAAAAAGGGAGAATTATAAGCTAAAACAACACATATTAATAAGACATTCAAAGAAATTGAAGGGCTAAAAAGGGAATATCATCAAGTACTCCTTTATTGATGTAAATATACTATGTTGCAATTATTTTTTTTAAATCCTTGATACAAAAGTAAGTAACCATCATACAAAATTAATACTAAATGAGTAAATTGGAAAATAAACTTTAAAGCGAAATCCTTCTCATTCCTTTAATAACTTTATAAATTCCTTATTAGGATGTGTTGTTAGGTGATAGGATGTATGCTCGGTTAAGTTTGTGATGTAGGTTTAGCTAAAAAATAAAGAGATTATAATTGGCTTAAATAGCTGAACTAAGGATAACTAAGGCGGTTTTTTAAGTTAAATGGTTTAAACAAGTAGGGCCTTTATCATATTCAATTCTTATGCAATTATAGTAATTCAAGTTGGTTTAATGCAAAATCTAAAGGTCTCCAAATGATAAAGAAACACACAATAAAGAAAAATGGATATACATAAGATTTTTCTATACTTGAAGGCTTACGTACTCAAAGGTTTTAACTTATCAACCTTCATCTTGATCAATTTAGCTCTCATTTTCCATATATAGACTAATTTATTCAAAATAGTTTAGTGAAAACCTCTTTAGCAAATATTACTTAAATTTCCAAAAGCATTACGTAAAAATAAGAATTTAAAGGAGAATGTTCATAACATTCTAAAAAATCAAAAGTACCACAAAATTAGAAAAAGTATCCCACTTCCAAACATATCTAAAATATTGTCCTCAATGTTTAAATTTAAACACAAAAATAGTAAGTAAAAGATGATATAAGAAGAGACTATCATATTTTTCTTTGTGTTAGGGGTTGTGAAGAAGAACAACAAACTCATGGAGAAGGTGGAAAAGGGGACTTGAACTGTTAGTCTAAGAAGAAAATAATCAAATTGTGCATAATTCGTTACAATTTGCTCTCAATCCTTTTCAATCGGACTAAACTAGTTATTTGAGTTAAGGAAGAGGAAGAGACATCTTCATATAGGTTGGTAGCTAGATGTTTTGCCGTTAAAAGTCTGTCGTATTAGAATGTCTTAGAAGACACTACAACTAGACCGGGCAAAATAAAATCAAAACTGTCATCAGACTATTGTGTGATGATTCCCATCTTGGCTAAACAATTTAGATCCAAGGGTTCCATAACATAAGCAATATGCAAATTAGTACTAAACAAATCAAGTAAATCAAAACCAACGACTAGCTGAGTAATGTATGAACCTAGGATTAAAGTTTTATTTTTATTTTGAATCACATAAAGAAATTGTGTAATCAACCAATAACTTAAGTTTAATATAATATTTTATTTATACACCACAAAAAGTTATAGTCAACTTTAGCTAATATCCCCATAATATCTCGTCATGCTGAAAAGTTATAGGCTAAGAAATGCCACAAATATTTGAAAACATGTTTTTTTAGATAAAAACTTTTTAAGGAATTTAGGTTATATGATTTTCATCAAAACACTCACTCTTTAACTTAACAGGTTGAAAGTTAGAAGAGTAATCACACTTTGAATTTATAAACAAATCTTTCTTGACATTTTACTTTTTAAAGAATCATATTGCAATATTGAATACAATAATTTAAAAAGTGAATCCCTTCCTATCATCCAATATTTGATTAAAAAATTAAGGTCAAGCTCATCATTCAACTAAAAGGTTGTATATAACTCTCATGTCAATTCAACAAAAGCAGGTAATTACACATTGACATAAGTATGCCAGCCCATTTAATTTACCAAAGTTTCAAATTTTTCTTTGATATTTAATTCTTCCAGGGTATAGATATGAATATACTTACAAGCATAAGTTTTTCATTCACAAAGTTCTTCATATCTTTTTTCATCTTATTCATCTTGGAAAGTATTGAAACCTCCTATTTTGAGATTTAACCTGTTGGCCAGTTCTACTTATGGCTTTGAGTGGTTTTAGCCAGTGGTTTGTGTTGGTGACATTTACATTTTTGAGGAGGTGGATTCCCATGGTGGTTTTATATGCATTGCTGAAATTTCTCCCTTAGTATATGTGACTTGGTTCTTCACATGGTTGTTCTGCCTTAAATTAAAGATTCTAGGATTAATGGATATTGATAAGATCATGGAAAGAATTTTTTTACTACTATTGATTTGGTTGTGGCTGCTTGTGGAAGTAATCTCTTATACTAGTGGTATGAGCAGCTAGATTCTTCTACTAGAAAATGGTGCTTCAATTGTAGTGACTTTTGGGTGGTGGTATAGTTGTTATATATTGTTTGTGAGATACATTGAAGAAATAAGATTTTAGGGCTTTATATGTCAAATATGGTTATGTATGTGGCTGTGTCTTAAATTGTGTCCCTTAATTTTCCTTAATATTCACGCAGACATATGATTTTATAGAACTACATGGTCTTAGGAATAAGGGCATGTACAAGTTTATATGGGCTTATCAATTGTTCATACAATCGTGTTCTTTTACAAGTCAACTCCTTTATCTTTACATGTTTACAGATAGTTACATACTTCAAGGGACACTAGCATGTCCAATACTTATATGGTTGTGTACAATTCCATAAAGGCATGTCAAATTACAATAGCATCATCTAATTTTCTACATGTTTACCTAGAGCTACACGGTCCCTTCCACATGAACATGTCTGGGTTTATACAGGCATGCCCATGTTCACACGACCATGTCCTTCTAAACATCTTAAATCCCTTGATTTCTTTCATGATTTCATCTAAATTTTGGCCCTTTTTAGTCTTGAAGGCAAGTGAAACCTAAGAACTAAAAGAAAATCCAAAATATGAATTAAACAATATAAAGAT
>JANQAP020000034.1:4849049-4859358 GCA_026874005.2 Erythroxylum coriaceum | reverse complement strand
TAATTATTAATAAATATAATTAAATTTAAAAATATTTTTAAAATATATAAATTTCAAATAAAATTTGATTTAATAATAAAAAATATGTAAAACAAATATTAGTTTATAAATAATAATTTTTAATTATTTACTTTAAAAATAAAATAGTTTTATTAATACTTTATTAATAAATATTATATAAAAGATTAAAATAAATTAAAATAAAATAATTTTTTAAGTTTAATTTAATGTATAATTATTATTAGTAATAAAAATATTTATTTTACTTTAAATTTTAAAACTAAAAAATCACAATAAAAGTTTATCTAAATAATTAATCTTCGAAAAAAAGAAGGGGGAGGGAGAGAGAGAGGCAGGAGAGTAATTTTTAAAAAAGTTTGAAAATTTTGCAAAAAATTCCTATATTTTTCAAAATTTCTGATCGGCCGGTACCAGACGAAACAGATTGGTACTAATCGGTATTTACACCCGGTACATTAACACCCCTATTTTATACCGTTATCCGGTCGATACGATAAGTACTACCAGATACAGGCCGGTATAGAATGAAATTCATAAGATTGGTTCTGGATGAAGAATTTTGAATTATTCTAAAAAGTGTTAGTTCAAAAATAAAGAGAAAATTGAAGACAAAAATATTGCAACAAATTTACAATAACAAGATATGGAAGTGTTATTTTATTCTAATGGTGGTTCTTATGATAAATCAAATATATAGTACTTAGTGGATCGAGTCACCATATTACAGGAAATCAGAAGACCTTTATAGAGTTAGATGGATCATTCTCTTCTCAAGTGGAGCTCGGTGATAGCAATTGAGTGAAAATTGAAAGAAGAGTTATTGTTGCTGTCAATTCTAAAGAAGGTAAAGGAAAACATAATAGAGATGTTTACTATAATAAGTTTAGGTAATTGGTGAACTCAATATCTTATTGATATCACTATGTCTATATATACAGAGTCAGTGGCAGCTATACATGGTAAGTAAATTATGTTAAGTTAATAATCCATAATTGGTGGCTTAATTTTATTTGCTGAATCAATAATTCATGATTTAAAGGATTACATTGAGTTGTTGCTATCATGCCCCCGTAAGATAGAGCGTTCAGGTCAGATGCCTATTTTGAATCAATGAAGATGAAATTGTCGATGAGGAAGTGCCTTAGTAAGGGAGTCAGCCAGTTGATCTACGGAGTCAACATGTGAAATGTGCAACTAATTTTATGCTACTTGGTCCCGAACAAAGAAGAAGTCGATGGCAACATGCTTTACACTGTTATGAAAGATAGGATTGGCACAAACATATGTTGCACCAACATTGTCGCAGTAGATGACTAGAGTGTGAGAAATGTTAATGTGAAGTTCAGAGAGGAGTTATGTGATCAAATTAAGTTTTGTGGCAGTTGCTGCGATGGCTAGATATTTGGCCTCAGTTGAAGAGCGGACCACAGTATGTTATTTCTTAGAGCTCCAACTAATGGGTGTGTTGTTAAGGAAGATAATATATACAGTAATGGATCATCGATCGTCAGGATCACCGACCCAATCTCTATTAGAGAATGCATGAAAGGTGTGAGGGGATTGTCAGTGGATGAGTAACCCATGATTAAGGGTGCCTTTGAGGTAGCGAAGGACCCTTTTTACCACATTCCAGTGTATTGTAGTAGGGTGATGCATGAATTGTGAGAGTTTGTTGATTGCATAGGAAACATCAAACCTTATGAGTGAGAGATATTAAAGGGACCCAAGAATTTACTGATATTATGTTGCATCAATTGGGGCACTTCCATCATTGAGTTTGATTGTTCATAAGGAGATAGAGGGATTGAAACTGAATTGGCATTGAGCATATTTGTCTTGTCAACGAGATCTCATATGTATTTTTGTTAGGAGGGAAGTAGTCCACCAATGGTTGGTTGTGCCTCAACTCCTAGGAAGTAAGAAAGTGAGCCAAGATCTTTGACGAAAAATGGATTGGCGAGCTCATGAATGAATTGTTAGAGTAGTTCATTGGAAGATGATGTAAGTATGATGTCATTGACATAAACCAGCAAGTATATAGTGTGATTGAGGCAGTAGTGGATGAAGAGAGAGGCATTACATACTGCGTTGAAAAGCCAATTTGGAAAAGGAACTGACAAAGTTCATGATACCATGCCCTTAGAGCTTGACAAAGACCATAAAAGGCTTGTGAAGTTCGCAGACAAAGTGTGGATGATGAGAGTTGACGAATCTGGGTGGTTGTTCTATGAAGACGTCATCTATCGATGTGCCCTGTAAGAACTGGTTGTTGATGTCTAGTTGACATAAAGGCCAACCATTTGTAACAGTTAAGGTGAGAATTATTCAAACTGTTACTGATTTGACGACTGGGCTAAATGTCTCACTTAAGTCAATTCCTAGCTGTTGATGGAAGCCTTTCGCCACAAGATGGACTTTATACCGATCAATTGTGCCATTAGGATTGCGTTTGATGTGAAAGATCCATTTGCATCCCACAATGGTTTGAGATGGGTGTAGTGGAACTAAGGACCAGGTGTTGTTGTGAATTAAGACATCATATTCTGCACTCATGGCTGCACACCATTTGGGATATTTTCAAGCTTGGATGATAGTGGTTAGTTCTATTTGGGGAGGTTGTTGGATGGTGGTGTGGAGATCCAGAATGACTTTAGGTTTAAATATGTTGCTTTTGGAGCAGGTTTGGATTTGGCTTGGTGGAGGTAAATGCAGTGTAGAAGTAGTTGGTTGGATTGAAGTGGATGGTGAGTCATGATGGTGTGAGGTCAGTGAGATGTCAGGTGGTGGTGAGTCAGGGTTTGGGGGTGATGGAGAGGTCAAGGTGGTTGGTTGTTGAGGTGCTGGCAGAGGTGTGGTGGGTAGGAGAAATCTAGTTGGGGTGGTGGAGGGTTATGATTGTGGGAAATGTAGCCAATCATGGATTGTGTAATGGAGCGTGGTGATAATTTCATGAGATGAGCAAAGGGACAGGTGTGTTCAATAAAGACCACATGCTGAAAGAGAAAGATAGGCGTTATGGTCAGTGGAATAGCCAAAAAAGGTGCATGGATGGGATCTTTGCTATAGTTTATGGGTGGTGTAAGGTCATAACTAGGGATAGCAGAGGCGTCCAAATATGCAGAGTTTGTGATAGTTGGGTGCGGAGTTGAATAAACGATAGTAAAGAGAGTCATGGTTTAGTGTTTAGGTTGGCATTATGTTAATTAAGTAGACAGCTGTTTAAAATGAAAAAGACCAGTATTTTAGGGGCATAGAGGCTTGAAGTAAAATATTAAGAGCCATTTCCATAATATGGCTTTTGCACTCAGCAATGCCAACATGTTTAGGAGTGTGATGTGGAGCTTTTAGATGTTCAATTCCTTGGAATTGCAAGACGTGACCAAGAGCCTGCGCCTCACCACTGCCATCGGTGTAAACTTTTTGAATTTTGGTGTCGAAGTATTTTTCGATGAGTAGCTTGAAGCGAGTGAAGATATAGGAGACTTTAAATTTATGCATGAGACAGTACAACCAAGTATATTTGGTGAAGTAATCCATAAAAATGACATATACAAGTTGATGCATTGAATTAAGAAACTCCATTAAAAAAATATTGCTTTTTGGATGATATTTATCAGTTTTGCAATATGCTATTGAACCACAAAGTTTTGAGAAAGCTTGACAAGAAAAAATTTATAACAAAGCGACGGATGAAGGAATCGCCATGATTGAGAAAAATCACACTTAGGACATGATCAAAAGAAAAAGAAGTGATTAGCATCAAATAGGTCTATAAGACCAAATTTAATGATGATGGCACTATACAAAAACATAAAGTGTGATTCATTGCTAAAGGTTACTCATAACATCTTGGGATGGATTTCAACGAAACTTTTGCATCGATTGTTCCTATGTAGACCATTAGATTGGTTCTTACTTTGGCAACATGATTGAAACTAAATGTATTTTAGCTCGATGGGAAGTCAACATTTCTTAGTGTAAAATTAGAAGAAGAAGTCTACATCAAGCAACCTTAAGGTTACATTGTGAAAAGAGAAGAGAAAAAAAAGTTTAAAGTCTTTGTAAGGCCCTTTATAAATTTAAATAGGCCCTTAAAGCTTGAACAAGAAGATAAATTCCTATTTTCATTAAAAGGGATTCCAAAAAAGTCCATCTGAACCATCACTTTATATCAAGGAAGAAGATACTTATTTTTTATTATATACTTATATGTTGATAATTTAATTTACACATGAAGAAATGATGAGATGATAGAAACTTTTAAAAAAGCTACGATGAAGGAGCTCATGAAGTCATATATGGGACTCATGAAGTATTTTCTTAATATTTAAGTGAAACAATCAAAAAGAGAGTTTTTATCTCTCAAAGGAAGCATATTTCAAACTTGTAAAAAAGATTATCAAATAGAAAATCGCAAGCCAGTTGCAATGCCTATGACAATTAATAAAAAATTGTAGCAAAATGATGGTGCAAAATGTTGTGAATTCATGACCTCCCAAACTCACACCTAAGGATATTTCATAGAGAAAAATATCATGAAATAGAGAAATAATAAAAAACACAATATAATTTACGTGGAAACTCTCAAACCGGAGAAAAAATCACGGGCATCGAGAAGAAAATTCACTATGTAAAAAATTCTTACAATCACACAATTTTTTCTCTCACCCAATACCCCAATACATCCACAAAGAAATACTCAAAACAAACTCTCCAGCTCTTACATCAAAAGAGGAATTTAACTAGAGTCAAAATTTGTTATATAAATATTTGACTTTGTATTGGTACACCTAACCAAGGAGGTAGCACCCTTATTATATAGGTAAGAGTCTTGCACCAAATGTGCTCTCCAACTAATGTGAGACCAAAAAAAAGGAGCCAAACCCAACAATCTCCACCTTAGCGACTTTGGTTGATCCCATAACTACACTTCACCTCAAAGAAAATCTCCTGAAAATAACATAACTCTCAATGTAGAGAATTATCATACTTCACAACATCATGCTCTACCATAAAAGCATACCCACTTAGAATAAACCAATTCCAAGCCTTTCACTTCAGCACATGTCAAAAATAACCTTGCTAAAAAAATTATGGTGCAACTCTCATGTTTGGCTTTCTTAGAAGTTCATCAGCCATTGACATAAATTCCACCACACACCTTGCATCAATGTCAAACCAATGCTCGTGTGCAAAATTGTGGACCGTTAACAGTAACACATCCTCTATCATGGCAACTTTGGGATTAGTGGCATACCATGAGGATGTACATGCCCCCTTTTAGAGAGCAAAATCATCATCCATGGAGACAATGTTAGCGACATTGTTAGTCGCTCCATTAACTGACCCAAAGCTTCTTGCCAAACCCACTCCACCTCTCGGACAATTTTTCTTCACCTGCCCAGATTGTCCACACGCTAGCATACTATATTTTTCTTCATGGAGTTCTTCTTCTTCCTATATTCAGCTACCACTAGAGCTGAGTCTTCAGGAGGAATATTTCTTCCACCACCCAGTCTTCTCTCTTATGAAAAAAGCTTTCCGGTAACTTAAAAAAAACCATCTTCTCCTTCCTATAAATTAAAATAGGTTTTATATGCTCATAGGAAGGTAGAAGAGACTATATGAGTCTCAAAGCTTGATCCTCATCATCTATATTAACTCCAATTGCCTCTAGCTCAGAGACGATTTCATTGAGAACACTTAAATGATCTAAAATTGTAATACCTTCCCTCATCTGCAGTGTATGAAACTACTCCTTTAGGTACGCCCAATTTGAGACGCCCTTTATTTGATACAACTCCTCAAGCTTTTCCTAGAGCTCCTTTGTCGCAAATATTCTATGCACATTTGCAAGGACATTCTTAGCCAAACACAGTTGTATCCCACTCGCCGCTCTCAAATCCAGATCCTCTCAATCTTCATCACTCATACTAGATTTGTCCATACTAGTCATTTTGCCAGTATCACTAGTAGCAGTACTGATATCAGGGATTTGCCTACCTTTCAATGCCTTGTGTAACTCCGACTGAATCAAAATATCCCTAACTTGCACTTGCCACAAGCCAAAATTGATTTTCCTGTCGAATTTTTCTACCTCAAATTTGACAAGATTCGAAGCCCTATTTTCTAACCTTTTTTTGTGCACTTCTGCCTTAATGAATTTTACTGTAAAAATGAATAGTACACCAGGTAAGTTCCTAGGAAAGAGAGGTGGGTCACAAACAAATACACTTAAGTACCAAGTCTTTCTTTAGCCAGAACTTTCCTAGACATGCACTTCCATACTACCACACCAAAGCTCCACCTCAGCAAATGAACCTTTTTCAAAAAACTCTTTTCTAATGTGGAAGATCTGTCAAAACTACGACTACAGAGCATACTCAAAATTTTCAAGAAAGACACACCTTGTCTCTGATACCAATTATTGTGAATTCAGACCTCCCAAACCCACACCCAAGGATATTTCATAGACAAAAATATCAGGAAATAGAGAAATAATAACAACAAAAGAGAATTTACGTGGAAACTCCCAAATCGGAGAAAAAACTACAGGCACCGAGAAGAAAATCCACACAATTTTTTCTCTTACCCAATACCCCAGTACACCCACAAAGAAATACCAAAAACAAACTCTCCAACTCTCACCTCGAAAGAAGAATTTAACTAGAGTCAAAATTTATTATACAAATCTTTGACTTTGTATTGGTGCACCTAATCAAGGAGGTAGCACCCTCCTTATATAGGCAAGAGTCTTGCTCCAAATGTACTCCCTAATTAATGTGAAACAAAAAAAAAGGAGTCAAACTTAACACAAAAAAAGCTTGATCAAAAAATATATGGAAGTCTTATTGGCTCTCTAATATATTTGATGAACACAAGACCAAATATTGTTTACTTTGTTAGTTTTGTTTCGGGATATATGAATGAGTCGAGTAAATTTCACTTCACTGTAACAAAGAGGGTTTGAAGGTACAAAACATTATGGGATCAATTATGTGAAAGAAATCAATTGCAAGCTGGTAGGCTATATCAATAGCGATTACGCTGGTAGTCTTGATGGTAGGAAAAGCACATTTGGTTTGGGAACAAATCTCATGGAGTTTAAGAAAATAAAGTAGTTTTGCATATGTCACGTCAAATGAAGCAATGTGTGAAGCTATATGGATGTGAAAAATTCTTTCAGATTTGCAACAAGATATCTCGAAGCCTACAGTAATTTTCTGTGATAATATGTCAGCTATTTCTCATATATTTTATGCGAGAATATCAAACTATATTGAGATACGTCATCATGAAGGCATGGTCGAAAGAAATAAAATTCTCTTGGAGGCATTCATACTAAAGATCAACTAGTTGATATTCTCACAAAGGCTGCTACCTCAAACAAGTTGGAGTAGTTCAAGAATTTCTTGAAATTTACAAATTAGGAAGGGCGTTAAGAAGTAATTTGTAGTTATCCTTGAAACCATAATAAGTCTATAAAATTAAAATTTAAAATTATAACTTTGCAATTTTTTAAGAGAGTCTAGAATTTTATAAATCTTTAGAATTATCTTTTGGGTTTGATATGTTTTTGAAGATAAATATGAAAAAGAAAAGTCATTTGCATAAGTCTCGTAAAAAAATTGTAGCTAAATATTTTCTGCCCACTTTGTTTCTGCTGTTTCCAACAAGAAACGTGTACCACTGAGCCAATACGACAGGCGATTTGCTAGTTTCACTAGGTAGATGTTTCCAAAGGCAACATAAACTGGCTAGGTTTTCATGCATTAGGAAATTTTCGCTAGTTCTTGACAAGGACTAAATAGCTTTTAAGTGCCTAAATAGCCAGCTTACACATACGGATTGTATCGTATAAACGTACAAATCAGAGAAACTAACGAAACGGAAGACACGTTTCATGTGAAGCACAAGAAACAAAGGTCGCCTTCTTGCCTTGGCCTATCTCCTATGGAAACCGACAAGACTAACACTATAGAGTATAGACATTCCTTTCCCTTTTTCAGTTTCTCTGTTTTACCGTCAAACCTCTTAAAAACAATTAAATAATGAAATTTACCGATAACTGTTAGCCAACAACAAGATCCTGTTTTCAGTTCCCTTTCGACTCCTCCCATATAAGTTTTTACTTTTTAGTCAATCAATCCCACTGCTTCACTTCCCTTGGAAGTACCATATATCTACCGTTAACCGTCCCTCCGAAAAAACGACCAATCAGTGTAAAAATGTAAACAATTACGCCAAAAACACTGCGATAAATACATGCAGTAAGACTTGGAATTACAAAATAAATTCTCACATCGAAATTGTGATGCTCTGTAATTTGGAGGAAATAATAGTGTATCAACTTATTGAATTTAGTTCCTAGATAATTGACATGTTAAATTAGATCTTCAAATGTCAGGAAAAAACAGACTAACAATAAAGCTTTCACTCTAGGTATAAACCCAAAAAACTTTATTCTTCTTATGCTTCTAAATTACATCCCTATAACATGAATATCATCGGCTAAAGTTCTTATCGTTGATTAGAATATCATACCATACAAAAAATTGGTGCCGAATAAGAAAGTTTTATATCGGACTTTAGTATTGGTCAGTGCAGGATCTTTCTGTTGGTATTAATCAATACTGGTCGATAATCAAAATGTTGGTCAACTACTAGTCAGAATAGTAAACTTTAAAAAATTTAGGACTACATTGAAAACACTTAAATCTCACCTATATAAAATAATAATTACTTATACATTAAAAATTATAATAAAATTGTCTATAATTTATTTAATAAATAATAAAAATGCAAATAAGAATGTATTGAATAAATTTTTATGTCATTAGACATGTACAAAGTGTTTATAAATTATATAACTAAATATATTAACATAATATAATTATATTTAATAATTGTATATATATATATATATATCTGTGTGTGTGTGTGAGAGAGAGAGAGAGAGAGAGAAAAAATTATAATAACTTTTGAATATGTAAAGATAACATTTGAAATTAATTTCACATGTTATATATACATATTTTTAACTTTATATTATTATTAATTTTATATCTATATGAAAGTTAAATGATATTTCTATTTTAATTTATAAGAAATATGTGAAAATAATATTAAAAATAAAAATATTTGTTATATAAAATTTATATTATTATGATGTCTTAAGATATGATTGAAGTAAAGCCAAAAATTATATAACATAATATATTGAGGGACTATTTTGTAATTTTATAAATTTAGAAACAATTTTATAATTTTAAAATACTATCTAAAATACTCAGTATTAACCGGTACAACTATCGCACTGTACCAAAATAAAATATGGTACCATGTCTGATATGATATTTGTAATATTGGTTCTTATATAAAAGATGATATTAAAAGGTTGTAAAATGGTTTAGGGTTAATAAAAAAATCTCAAACTTTATTCAATTTTGCAATTATAGTCCGAACTTTAAAAAGTGGTAATAAGATACAAACTATCAATTTTTTAAATTTAACCCAACATTAATATTTCTATTAATTTTACTGATGTGGCAAGTCATCAAGAATCCAATAACTTGGAAATACAAGATGCTAACTTGTCTCTTTTGGAATTCACCCAGTTAGGCTTGCATGCCCATCCAATAGTTACCCTAACAAAGAAAGCTACACGCACGAAACATAAAAAGATCATCATCTTTGTACAATGTCCAACCAATGACTAGTTCTCATAATCTCATACATAGGTCTTGTTAAAGCAATCTCTATCAAAACTTCATATAAACATCAAAATCCATAAAGGAAAAGAGAAAAAAGGGGTCATCCCAACTTTAAAGTTGGGATATCTCTACTCATTAAAGGAAAAAGAAAACATCTATTATATACATGTATATGTATATATTTCAATATCAAGAATGAAGATTAACAAAAATGGATTCTTGAGGAAGAGGAGATGCGAGACTAACCAAGAAAAGCTACCTTAACTGGGCTTCCATGCCCATACAATAGTTACCCCCAACAAGGAAAGCTACACACACGGAACATAAAAAGATCATTATCTTTGTACAAAATCTAACTATTGATTGGTTCTCCACAATCTCAACATAGGTCCAGTCAGAGCAATTTCTATCAAAACCTTATATAAACATCAAAACCCTGAAAAAGGAGGAAAATGGGTCATCTTGGATCTTTCTAGTCATTAGAGGAAAAGGAAAATGTCTATTGTATACATGTATGTGTATATATTTCAATATCAGGATTGAAGATTAACAAAAATGGATTCTTGAGGAAGAGG
>JANQAP020000034.1:4605030-4623694 GCA_026874005.2 Erythroxylum coriaceum | reverse complement strand
TTAGTGGCTAGAAATCATACTCTAATTCTACTTATTTACATGTGGAATGATTCTAATATGGTAAAGATAATTACAACATAAAGGAATATTACGAAGGAATATAATTATTTCCTAATAGAGTTTTATATCATTAATAATTAAAATTATAAATGTTAACATAAATCAAATAAACATCATTTTAAAATATAATTACTTATTTAACTATTTTAATAAAATATAAGATATTTATCATTAATATTTATTAGTAAATATTATAATTAAGTAGAGTTAGTAAATTTCAACTCAATTCAAACCTAATTTAAAATTCAAATTTTGGTCTAAAAATTAAAATTTGCCTCAATAAAAATAATCACATTTTGATCTTTTCAATCTAATTCGCATGGGCAAACCAAATCCTTCCAACCTCTAGATAAGACTTGATACTTATAAGAAAATCTAACGGTCCACTTAGTTTCACTTTTTTTTTGTCGTTTTTAGTTTTTGTTTTTAGTTTATGTTTTTTAAATAAAAATTAATTTTTTATATATTATTTATTAATAAATTATCAATAAAAGTATTTTATTTTATTAAATAACTATTTTTAATTTTTAATTTTATTTGAAAATTAATATTTATTTTAAATATTTAATTTTTAAATCAAATTTTATTGAAATTATATATTTTAAAGATATTTTAAATTTAATTATATTTATTAATAACTACTAAATTATTTTTATTTAATTTAATTACATAAATTAAGTAAATTAGTAAATAAAATTAAAATATTCATAATTTTATTAGTAATAATTTTTAATTAACTATATATAATATTAAATTAAATTTTCATAATTTTTATTGTATTAAATAGTTAAATAATATATATTTAATTGATGATAAATCAGAACAAAACAGAAAATAAATACCACTTTTAATTTTCATAAAATTAGAAAAATCAAAATCAAAACCAAAAATAAAAATAAAAACTCAAATTAACTTATTTTTATTAAATTTAAAATTAAAAATAGAAAATTTAAAACATTAAAAAAAACCATCCGTTTGCCAACCTTAAATTTTCGGGTCGGAGCTTGATTTTAATTTGGGATGGGTCATGTTATCGGGTGCGATAGGAAATACCGAAATAGTACAGTACTGCGTATCTATGACTCCAACCGTCATGAGCATTCAAACACTCAGTGCCACGTCCTCACAAATTAACAAAAAGCATTGCAGATTTTATAGGAGCGGTCTCGCCGCCGAAACGACCGCTCCAGTTTTTAGCATCAATAAACCCTAACCTGTCTTTATCTTCTGTTCACACACACTCAAATTTACCCTAACAGGTACTTCACAAGCTTCTTCACCTCTCTTAACACTACTCCTGCTGTTTTCTTTTGCTTTCTGAATTTGTTGGCTATGAAGTTTCTATTTTGATTCCTTCTTTTTAGTACAGATATGGATCGGTACCAGAGAGTAGAGAAGCCGAGGCCAGAGACGCCGATCAATGAGAATGAGGTTCGCATCACTACTCAGGGTCGAATGAGGAACTACATTACCTATGCTACCACTCTCCTTCAGGTTTATTATTGAATTCAACTCACTCTGTTCAATCAAATAGTTTGGCTAATCCATACGCTACATTGTTGGTTGGTTTCTAGTAGTGTTGATTCCAGTCTTATAGATGTGCCAGTTGTTTCTTACCACAATATACTCTACATGAGGTATTTTAACAGGAGAAAGGATCTAAGGAAATTTCTCTCAAGGCGATGGGTAGAGCTATAAACAAGACTGTGATGATTGCCGAATTGATCAAGGTTGTTTGCTGCAACGTTAAATTTCTTCTCCTTTAAACATCCATGTACTTGAACCTCCTAACTAGTTCTCTGGTTCTTCCTGCTTATGTACATGCAAAATTGTTGTTAGAAATGCCTGAGAATCATCTTGTATTTCAGAGGAGGATTGCTGGTCTTCATCAAAATACAACCATCGGTTCTACTGATATAACTGACATGTGGGAGCCACTAGAGGAGGGCCTTCTCCCGTAGGAATTCTTTTCAATATACTCTGCTTTTGTTTGTGGTCAACAAATTGGCTTGAAGGTAAATTGACAGGCATATTGCCGTTGTTACAGCTTGGAGACTACTAGGCATGTTTCAGTGATAACTATTACTTTGTCGATGAAGGAATTGGACACATCCTCCACGGGGTATGTTGGAACTGAATTTGGATCTAGATCTCACTGCTTGGATTTTTTGTTTAATTTTGATCATTGGTTTTAACATCCCCTCTCCATCGCTCTTCCCCTATGCCCCCTGCCATACATGGATGTGCATGGTCCTATTATATGTATTTCTTGTCTTCACATTTGTGTGTCTTTTTCTTTGTTTTCCAAGCCCGTTGTAGTACTTTGCTGGGAGTTATATTATTACTAATAAATCGCTTTGAGAACTTCTCAAGCCATGTGGTAACAATTATTTTTCGACTAGCAAACATATTAAAACATAATATGTTAGAAAAGGATTGACACCAATCTATGTTGCAGACTTTTTATCATTTCCAAAATATCATCGGTCTTCCCTTGTTTGTATTGTAATGTTCAGAAATAAAAATTTTGAGCCAAATCCCTTTCTTTATGTGGTCCTTTTACTGCATCTGTTCATACATTGGATATCCACATCGTAAGTCATTTTTATATAATGATCATATATCTTTGGACTTATTATGGTTTCTTTGGGTTACATTGAATTATATTAATGGCAGCTACCAACCCCCTATTCCAGCTGATCAAGTGAAACCATTAATTGAACATGATTATGGAAGAGGTAAATAACCCATGATGTTTCTATCTTAATCCCTCTATGCCAGGTGTCATGTTTACTAATGTTCTTTCTACTTTATTGATCAGAAGGGGACTCTTCTAGCAGGAGGGGGAAAACACGCATTGGTCGAGGAAGGGGTAGAGGTAGAGGTAATATTCTGTAGTCTGTGAGGGAAGCATAGGTGTCCATTGCTGATTGCAAATCTGATATCTATAGATCAGAGTTTAGTTCAACATGCTTTGAACTTGTAACTGTGTGCCAGTTTTAGGCTAAAACCTAAATCAAATAAGCCACCTGCTGAATTCTCTTTTCCGCTCCCTCCATGCGGAAGATAGAAAGAGAACATCTAAGAATTTATATATCTCTGCATTTGTTATAATTCAAAGTAAAGATTTCATGTAAGTTGAATATGACTCTCCTTGTCATACAATTTATGCTGGAACTAATTAATTTTCTTTTGATTTGCTCAAATTAGAAAATAATCCATCTTCTGTCTGTTGGCATGATTAATTTCTCTCTCAACTTCTATATAGGGAATTATAACAATGGAATCATGGAGTATAATGGAGATAATGGTTGGGATAGTGTGTGGATTTATGGTGGCAGGGGTAGAGGTCGTGGAAGAGGGCATGGTTATCGCGGACATGGAAGAGGTTATGGTGGTGGATATATGCAAGAACAGCCAGGTGAATAAAACAAATATGGTGGAGGATATTTACTCCTAATTTAGTATAGTGGCTTTATTCTTCTTGACTGATAGTACAAGATTTAGAACTAAGTATGCCATTGGCACTAGGCTGGAAAATGCCAGCCTGCTCATTCTGTTTAGGTATTCTTGCTGGATTGCAATCTTTGTATGTATGTTGGCCAGTGGCATCTCGATGGTTGTTACCCTATACGTTGTTACTGCACTACTGGAACCTTGAATGGCTCATGTTCTCCTGTCTTTCATCGTAAATTATCTGCTGTTATATGCAGGACGAGGGCGTGGATGGGGTGTGCCCAGGGGACGTGGACCTGCACGGGGTTCAAGATCTGATGGTCCAGCCCAGGCAGCTTAGTTAAAGGACTACATCTAATCGATGTTCGGAGAAAATCCGGAATGCCTGCTCTCTTATTTATGGTTTATCCAAGTGACAATAGAGAAAATTAAATAGTACATTCAGCTAGTTAACTTCTAGGCACAGTAGTTATAGTATTGCTGCAAGTTAGTGAGTTGCGGTCATGTTTTTGTAGTTTCAAATGTAGGATTATTGTTATTTGCTGCTGACAAGGACTTGAAAAGTTGTATACTTTTCATGTGCAGGAAATAATAGAGCAGTACATTCTTTAACATTTGTTTGTCAGTAGCTTTGTGAACAGTGTTCTCCGTTGTGACATTTCAGGGAACAAATCATGCGTTCTCGTTGAACAGCATAGAAGATATTCATTTGGGTTAAAAAAAGATGTAGGGATTCCTTGTTCAGCTTTCTTCTGAGCTTGGCTTCCAGCTTCATGTAAGAGTAGCAGAAGCTATTTACTCAAGAAACTTTAGAATGCTTTTGAGTGGCCCGAAGGCCAAATTTGACTAATAAGATTGATCATATCATCTGCCATTTTATGGTATTCTTGGTTGAGGCATTGTATGGTATTCTTGGTTGACTTTTTGAAGGTCTTATTCGTTGAATCACTGAAGAGCAAGGGGTTGCACGTTCTATCGTTCCTTAGCTTAAATGCTTCAACACAGGAGAATTACGGTGAATAATAAACGATAGAAATGGGTAAGTATAGCTCTACTAGGGTGAGACTGTACGAAACAGAAAAAAGATATTTATGTATAGATCAGGTGCATGAAGAAAGCAAAAGTACTCATTCCACTGCCAGGTATTTTCCAGTCGTCAATTTCTAAAAATGTCTGTTAACATGTTTACTTGGATTTTTTTTAATCAAATTATTTAAAAAAAATTTGATCGTTTGCTTTTTCTTCTTTTTATTTACATAAAGTGTTTAAACGATTCTTGTTACTTTTAAGTTAAATTGTACACTGCATATTATATCAGTATGGATGATGCAAGTATAATTATGATAAATATAATAAAGATTATTATAAATCAGGATAACAGTATATTGAAGTTCCAATTACGGTCGTGGATACCAATATTTATCTTATAGTACAGTACGCTTTTCATTTCCCTTTTCGTTCAATTTCAACCAATGTAACCACACACCGACTGGAGAGTCTGTTTTTGCTAACAGTTCCTATAGAGCGTTTGGTCCAAATGAATCTGAATGTAATTGATCTTTAGCTGGCCCAAACTTTTCAGCAGCTTTGCTTTGCTTGGAACATGCAGCAAGGAATTGTTCAGATAATTAGCATCACTGATAAAGATTATTATAAATCAGGATTCTGATTTGAACCATCACGAATAAAACACGAAAAGATATTCTAAACTCAGAACGTATAAGATGTTCAAATAATAAACACCATTAAAAGATGTCCTAATAAGAAACACCATTAAAAATTATTCTAAACAGGATCAAATTGTGATAAATATTAAAAAATAAAAATGAATATACATTATAAAAATCTAGATACTCGAAATAATTTCTCAATATTCATCATTATCACCTTCCGTCATTAACAATATTACCAAACATATCGCACGCTTACTACGTTTATTTCAGCATGGCATGGACGTTTCACATTAGGAAAAAAGATATACTTCTATGGTTGTCAAAATCGATTATGACTCAAAAAGCAGACAATCCACATAACTTTCATCAAAAGTACCATTGTATAACTAGGACTGGAGACCATATAATCAAAATTCAGAAGCATAGCTTGATTAAAACAAAAATTAAACACGGTTTGGTAGTCTTAAGAATCTCAAGCCTTCAAACAAATAAGAGGAGAACAAACTGTCTGACATTTTTCTCAAGGGCATACAAACACCAACTAATTTCCCTATGACCCCTCAAAATTTTAGACAGAAACAATTACGCCTTGAGACGACCAAAGAACTTCTGTTTTTCCTGTGTTGTCTGGAAGCGACCATGTCCAAACTTTGACGATGTGTCGATGAACTTGAGTTTGATTTCCTCAAGAGCCACACGAGATGTCTGGTTAAGCAGTGACTGGCGGAGAGTAACCACCCTCTTCTTAGGTCCAACAACACATCCCTTAACCATTAGATAATCATCCTTCACCACACCATAATGGGGGAAACCACCCATTGGAGTAATGTCTTTCTCAGTCCTGATACATTAGTTTCATCTTAGAGAAATAAAAACATGCAGATAAGGGAGCAACGAAAAGGTCAACTGTAAAATTGTTGAACTCAAAGCAAGTATTGAAGTTGCACAAGCTAAATAACATTTTACCTGTCATACTCAGTAAGAGCTGAGTGGGACTCCTGGCCAGACTTTCCAATCTTGTAAATCTTCTTGTTCATCTCAGTTCGGTGGTGATATCCATTCTGACCAGCCCTGGCAACAGTAAATGATACTCTAGCAGGATGCCAAGCACCAATACAAGCAACCTTACGAAGTCCTCTGTGGGTCTTTCTAGGCAGTCGGGTGACACCCCAACGAGTGACAACACCTTCATAACCTTTACCCTTTGTGACACCAATGAGATCAATCATCTCATCCTTCTGGAACACAGCATCAATCGGCACTTGTTTCTCAAAGAAACCATAGGCAAAGTCAACTTTTTGTGCAACAGTGCCGCCATTGATCTGAATCTCCATGAGGTGTGCTTTCTTCTGCTTCAATCCCTTCATTTTCCTTATCTGCACTTAAACATAATAGAACTCAAAATCCAGTAGATAGAAATGTACATGCAGGTAAATCTTGCTTCAAATCACGCCATAGCAAGGTTACGGGAACAAAAAATAAACAAGAAGTTTTAATTTTTTTCCAAAAAAATATCTGAGTCCAATCCATTTACTTAGCCAGCTTTTCTCTATCTGTTTTTTAACATGGTTCTCAATGAGATTGAGTGAACTGGTGTTCATCTGAACTTCCATAAGATCATTGCTTCGACACTGTATCTTCTTCATAATGAATGTCCCACCACAGTAATTACCTCTGAAACTACATTTCAGAGAGAGACAACAAAACATTTAAGTATGTATCTTGAATTGACTGCAACGGATCATCACCTGAGTGTGAGCCAACACACGAACCACAGTGGCATACTTCTTCATTTTCTCAAGCTGTGCTTGGATACTCTTCTTCCCTTCATCAGACTCATATTGCTTTGAGTACTTCGTGAAAGCCTTCTTCTTGGACTTGCACCAGTTCTTGTAAAACCTACGCCTTACCTCCTCACTAAGATGCTGAGCCCAGATAGTGTTCAAAGAGCGGAGACCTCGTGGAGTCTTGACATAGCCCACAACTCCAACAACAACCATTGGAGGTGTTTCAATGATTGTAACAGCCTCACAGGTCTCCTTCTTGTGAAGCTCTGGAAATTATCAGTTAATGTCAATAAGGCCACTAACAAGTTGTAAAATCTTTATATTGATTCACTTTGATGTTTGTTTTGTTATATACTGTTATACATAACTAAATGAATTTGAAATTAAGATCATAAAGAGATGATCAAAAGAAACTCAAAGTTCCTTACTTGATCCAGGCTTTTCGACTTCTCTAACAATGTGCGTCATACCAGCCTTGTAGCCCAAAAAGGCAGTGAATTTGCAGGGCTTGGTGGGGTCATCCTTGGGGAAAGCCTTCACTGCATTTGACAAATAAATTAAGTTCGTTAATTGTTGATAATCTACCAGCCATAAACATCACAATTAATTATGAGTCTCAACTTCTTATAATATGACATTGGAGAAAAGTGAACAGTCTAATTAAACATAACTGAGCCAAATACGTCAAAAAGAAATGTTACACCTTTTCCTCTGTGGCGAGCGGCTCGCTTCCTTGGAAGAAATCCAAGGGATCCATGCCTTGGGTGCTCAAACTTCCTGTGAGACATTCTTTTCCTAGCTCACCTCCTTCACCTGAGCAAGCCAACAATGTTAGACAACTTTAACCTATCGAAACAAAATCAACCTACGAAGAAACATCCGGTTTGCAGGATAAAACTGATCATAGTCTATATACTATAATTAACCATAAAAAAAGGGAAAAGGACAAGTTTTTCTTGAGAACAAAGATTTAACAGATTAAACTAAGAGATATTTATCATTAGAACATTATGGCAACAGAAGAACTATCATGAAAAGAGAAACAAAAATCGACAGGCCACTAATATTCAAGAAAATGGAAATGAAACATGTATTGTTGATGAGAATCCAAATGAACATTTGTCTTCGGTACGTTTTTTTATCAGTAACCAAGCGCATCCAGCATGCAGACAGAGGAATGGTGAGTAACAGAGCAGTTAATACCTCTTGCGGCTACTCGCACTTGCTCCAGGGAAGGCCCCGTAAACCCTAAATGCTCTTATATACAAGAGATAAATAAATACTCTCTTTATTTGCATAAATCCCCCTGACTTTCCTTTTAATTATTATGTACCCTCTTCCCCATCTGGGGCTTTACACGGACAAACATGTGGACTTTTCATAAATGGGCCTTATAAGATACCGAACGACATACCGTTTAGCACGCCCACATTCGCAGTTTCACGTAGGGCAAACTAAACGAAACAGTACTCCCTTCATCGCCGCCAAGAGCAAGTATAAAGCGGACTCCGACCCCCAGATTAGCTTCAGCTTGTCATTAGGTTAGGGTTGGAAGCAGTTTGTTGGGTTTCAGAGTTAGGGTTTGGTACTCGGTTTTTGATTGATTTGATCATAGATAGCGAGAGAGTGTGTGATGAGTCTTGATTAGTGCTATTGCGCAGCGCCTATGGTGCAATGAGCAGCACTTTCCACACGAGATTTCTGATTCTCTCTCTGCCTCCCTCTACTTTCTTTCTTCTTTTGTTATTTTGCTGCAAAATTCTTGTTTTGTTTGGTTGCAAAGAGATTATCGTCAATCTTACTTCGACTTTCTTCTTTATCATCACATCAGAATGTTTTTTCTTTTCACTACTGAATCATTAATTTACTCAATTTGGATTAGCTTCCCCCGCTGGCGACTGATTGTTTCTGTTCTTAGGTGCCAGAAATTTGGGCTAGTTTCTGAAACTGCGGGCCTCGATTGAGAATGAATTTTCACGGGTTAGACTGATCCTCATAAACTTAATTGTGACATAACTCGATTCAATCCAAGTGCAGGATTTATTAAAGGATTGAAATTGAGGTAAGAGTAGATATTCAAATACATGATTACGACTTGACTGAAGCCTTAATTCCTTGTTATGAATTACGGGTAGGCTTGTTAATGGGTTGGCTCGAAAGGCCCAGATCTGAGGTCAAAATATTTTATAGCCCTGAATTTGATAGAGTTTCAATTAAGTTTTTTTTTTCCTCCTTAATCTCCAACTCTATTAAAACACGGGTCCAAGTCCACATAGTGACTTTAAATGGATATGTTGTAATGATGCACTAATATGAGTTTGTAGCAAGCTAAGAGGACTGCTGCATTGCTGAATTCTGGCACAGCGCTTTATACGATTTGTTGGTTCACTGTCAAAAATTAATGCATAGATTGTAAATTAATGCTTAGATTGTGTTGTGAACGTCAAGTCTTATTACAAGTGATTATGAATAACAACAAATATATTCATGCAAAGAAGTTTGAAATGGAAATTGAAGGGAATGCTTATTGACTGGAATAATTCTGTATAACCAACCTCGCAATTGAGGACCACAAAGTCTAGCAAAACTAACCACATTGTAAACTACAAGCATTCACTGTGTGCACTAAAAGAATGAATAAAGGAAGGAAAACAAAAAAGAAAAAGGAAGTAATGGTGCCAGTCCTTTGCATCTGTTCTACGCATACCATCCCATCCCAGGCACAAGTTTCCTTAGGAAATTATTCTGAAGAATGGTGGTGCAGACTGCAGGATAGTATGTCTTTGCAAACAGAAACTTGGACCATTTTTGTCTCAATCACAATTTAACCCGCAAACCTCTAGCACGATGCCACCCTTTGACACAAACGGATTGATTCTGACCCATAAAAGCGTTAAGATGGAAGCTAGAAGTATTGCCCAGACAACAATTATGGTAGGGAGTCTGTCTTGTTTCCCTATCAATCCCTTAAGGAATGGGTAAAGATGGACAATAACCCAGAATGCAAAGAACAGCTTACCAAAGAGAGGACCCCATGAATCATAGCCATTATTGATGGCGTCTGAGATGCCAACTATGACCCCAATTATGTTTATGATAAGTAAGGTCATAGGAGGAACCAACAAAGATGTCCATTTGAAGAGGTAGAGCTCTGAAAATTCTCCATCATCTCCTGCTTTGGAAGTAACAGTAAAATTTGTGTTTACTCCAGCCAGAACCTTCAGAAGACCTTGGAAAAGGGCAAATAAATGGGATGAGGTGCCACCAATCACCCAAAATTGCTCATTTCTCCACCAGTCATGTATCCCAACACCTCCCCACTGCATTTCAAGTATGCTAGTTGCAGCTATAGATATAAAGAGGGCCATGAAAACAATACTGGCATAGTTGCTAATCTGTACATCAAATAAGAACCAGAGTGAGTAGACAAATTGCAAGTAATACATCAAAGATCTCTGTAATGAGAACTGCACTGCTAGGACAACCTAATATAAGACCCTGAACAGCTTAATCTTGATTACATCCATAAAATAGGATGATGTGTCCATTTACTTCCAAACTATGTGGATAACTTATTTACCTCAGGAACAATGAATTTCCCTGTAAGGAGGCACACAGCTGGTAAAGTGCAGTAGACAAGCAAGGGGATTGATGTCAAGGGATACACAACTGAATTTATATATGAAAACCGTTCCAACCATTTCAATCCACAGCCGTATCCATACCATAAAGGACAATGCCTGCTGAAAAAAATCTCAACAGATCCCAGGGCCCACCGGAGAACCTGGTGCAGACGATCAGAAAGGTTTATCGGAGCTGAGCCCTTAAATGCAGGCCTTTTTGGTATACAATACACTGATCGCCAGCCATGGCAATGCATTTTGAAGCCTGTTAATATATCTTCAGTGACTGAACCATATATCCATCCAACCTAGACATTTATCAATTTTTAAACAATTAGAACTTGAAATGCAAGTTTTTCTCAAGAGATATATAAATCAAATTGCTGCATTAGGTATGCACACCTCTTGGCCCCATTCAGTTTTATCTTCATAACTGCAGCTAATGACATGGATTGCTTCTTTCAAGAGCAATGCAGAAGTTGCTTCCTTTGGAACTCCACCTTCTTCCATTAGCGTTGCAGCGATGAAAAGTGGAGACTGTCCAAATTTTTCCTCGAACTTTACTTGGGGCATTAGAGCAGACTTCTCATTATCTATTCCTATATAGAAGTTCAGTAATTACATTGAGGATCATGCTTCATGAGCTAACAATAATAAAGATTAATCAAAACCATTATGACAAAAAGGAAAAGGTAGTTGTGGTTTGTCAACTATGTGCCAACTTGGGGAATTCAAGATCTAACTAACGAGGAGTATAAGAAAGATTATGGGAATAACTATTCCGTTATGTTTGTCAAAAAAACTAGAAATGTAAGGTCACTTAGCGGCTGGAATTGATCTTACCTTCTATGCCTTCCTCAATATTTTCTAAGGCATGTATGTGCTTAGAACCCTCCTTGTTCTTCTTTGCCTCACTCAATTTTAGTTTCTTACTTTTCCTTCTAGATCTGCAACAGCAGCAGCAGCATTTAGGCCAGCAATTGCATGACTTCCCTGGTGGTTTCTTCTTCTTCGGGGCATCATATCCATAAAGTGCCTGCCTCCTGAAAACACATCCAGTGCCAACATATATAGGCCCCTGTATGCCATCCAAACCTTTCATATTAATCTGAATCAAAGAAAAATTGAATTAGAATCTTCTAACTGGAATTGGAACAAGATCACAATATCATTGAAACAAGCAAAACCAAATGTGCATGCACACAACTTAAAATTTGCTTACATCAAAGAAGACGACATTGCGATTGGAGTATCTATCATGACGATCAATCCCATCAAATCTTTGAGGAAATTGCACATAACAGATTTTCTTTCCAGATGTCGGATCCATCATGAAACACATGGCTTCTCTAAGAGCTTTGCTGTTGTTTATGTAGTGATCACAATCCACGTTCAGCAAATAAGGAGCGTTTGTTATGATTGCAGATACCCTTACCTTCATCAATCAGGTAACACAGGCAGTTACAGAGAGGGATGACATTCCTAAAACGACAATTTGCAAGATTTGCACAATTGTCTTATCTTCTGTGTGTCTGTGTGTGTAAGGGGGAAGGAGAGGAGGGGGGGGGAGAGAGGTCAACCTACCAATGCATTCATTGCCCCAGCTTTCTTGTGATGATCAAATCCAGGTCTCTTCTCACGAGATACATAAATTAAACGTGGCAATTCATTTCCTTCAGCATCACAAACACCATCATGGCCTAGGAAAACCTGAAAAAAGATATTTAGCATTAGGATCACTCTAAATTTCAAGGCCGAGTCTTTTGCATGGCTTCCTTTACCTGGATCATTCCAGGATGATCTCTGACATTATTTCCTGGCCATGGAGTCCCATCTTGCATCGTCCAACCATCCTCAGGGACCTTTTGTGCCATGGAAACTAGGCTGTTAATCCTCACTTTAAATTCTTCATACTCTCTCTGGACCATCAATGAGAATAGAGAATGTCATGCCTTAACTTTTGAAGCAAACCAAATTGTATAAGATTTTTGTAACACCTTCACTGCAGCTAGAACATGCTAATGAAGATTATAAACATTATAGTTAAATATCTGAGGCAAAGAATATCAAGGATTCTCTAGCGTGCAAATTTTATAAATCATCCTGCTTCCCAGCCATTATTCCAGCTAGGAAACAAAGTTCAGGGCTGATCACTTTTCTGAACAACACCCTGACAGGTCAGTGCCACTCTTTTTGCAACAAGTCTAAAAACAATATACTAAAATGAAAAGTCGCAAACCTTCATTGCACGACGTTCTCTAACGAATGCTGGTTCTACTTTATTCTTCAAGTAATCAACCTTCTGCGAGAAGTAAAATTCTGGAGCTCGGGGTTCAATGCTAAATTTCTTGCAGAAAGGAACCCACTTTTTAGCAAATTCAGAGGTCTCAGAAAGGGCTTCAAAAGTTAGCATGGCAGCACCATCATCTGAGACATAGCATGCCACTCTGTCAACAGGATAATCTACCGCAAGAATTGACAGAACAGTGTTTGCTGTGACAAGTGGAGGTTCCTTCATAGGATCAACTGTACTAACAAATATGTCTATAGCAGCCAAATCAGATTCCTTCCCTTCTTTTTCATACCTAATTTCAAATTCCATAGGTAAAAACATGACATTACTAATACATATATGTACAAATATATAGATATAGATATAGATATAGATATATGTAGATAAATAGATAGATAGTAGATAGATATATATATAGATTGATTGATTGATCGAGAGAGAGGGAGGGAGAGTACCTCAATTGCAATCGATCAAGGTATGTTTCTCGCACAATTGGATACCATTTTGGGAACTGATCTAATATCCAGGATACTGCAAACCATATCTCACAAACTACTGATGTTAACCACAATCCATAAGCATCTTTGACTGGATGGAGAATTCTGTAGTGAAAAAAGAGGCCAAGAACTGCAAGCCGGAGTAAAATTATCATTCTGTAAGGATTTATCCTGCTGGAAGAGATTGGTAACTTCCTTGAAAGTGGCTGCCTCCCCTCATCCATCCTACCAAACCAGCAAAATGTTTAGTTTTATAATTCAATATTTTTGTTCCAGCTAGCTGAAAGTAACCAAGAGGAAATGAAAATAGAAGTGGCATAACTCACAGAAGACAGAGAAAGGTGCTAATGAAAACTATAATAAAAGTTTGACAAGAACAATATTTGATGAATGGATGAATACAAAGTTCATAAGGAGGATATTGTCGCTCCTGCTACATTAAAATTCTTAGACATAGAAAATTTCCGGCTAGGAAATCCTAAATCATGGACATACAATGCTGGCAGAAGCCTAACAATACTTTTTTGTGTTTATCTTCGAAGGAATCTATTTAAAAATACTTATATAAGCAGTAAAAAGGTTGCTGTTTAACTAAAAGCAAAGGGTGAAGTCTGGAAAATAACGTCCTAAGTTTATTCAATAACATGGCCTTTGGAGGAGCCAATTGTTTAGCCATTCAATGAAGGTGTTGCATCATATATGTTTTCTCATATTCATTTCCAGGTGTGATACCACAACAGTACATTCATCTCAATTCTATTCAAACGATTATGCATTTTTTTTCCAACATCAGTAGAATTTATTAGCAGGGAAAGGAAAAGGGAGCATAAGGACAAGCAAACATGAAGACCATCACTTCACCATTGTGTCCCATGGTTTATGACACAACTAAGAAGATAAAAGAGCTTTATTATGGTTCCTGTTCTATTTAACATGTTGATTTTATAGCATCAAAATATATGAAGGAAATAAATTTTCAGGCCATAACTTGGTTCACGTATAGGTATTATTTACAAGAACAATTTCATCATTTTACAATACATACCAAGATTGGTCATAAAGAGAAATTCAATGGATATCGGAGGGGAAATGGCCTCAAAATTCAAGTGCATTAAGAGCTCCACTAAAACCCAGTCCACCAAATATTGATCAAAACTCAAAAGTTCAGATATACCTGTCTTATTGATTTTCCTTATTCTTGTTCTTTCTCTGTTTCCCACTGTAATTATCATCACTTAATGTTATTATGATTACTTCTCTTTGGATTTTCCGCTACTTTCCTCCTACACAATTTATCATCAGTTCTTTTTCTAACTGTTCATAGAGATTTTTAACCAAATAGTTCTAAAATTAGTGGTTGAAGAAGGAACAGATAATATAATGAAATTGTTATTGTTTTAGGAACAACAGCAAGGATTTTCATAAATGAAAAGGCCCTGATTATTACTACTGTACAGCGAGAACTTTCCAAAAGAAATCACTCTTCAGTGTGGGTTGATCTAAAGTGTTTATTTGACACGTCCACATTCTAATCAGAGGTGCAGTTTCTTTCTCATGCCGCATCTCTCCAACATGAGCCAAAAATAATTAGCTTCATTGTTTTTTCTTTAAAATTTAGAATTTATCGGTCATCACATCTTAAAATTACTGCTCATACAATTTCAGTAGTCAACTCCACATGTAAGTGAAGACTCACCTTATATATTTTCAAATGAAAGAAAGAACCAAAGCAACTCCATAAACTGAAAGCTCTAATCAAGTCCTTGAAAGGAGACAAGAAAAAAGTTCAATATGACATTACAGGGTTGAAAAGTTGCACCTACATGGGCAAATCAGGATCATCAAATTCAGCTCCACCACCGTTTCCACCTTGATGCTCAACAACCTGGAGTTTTTCACTCTGCTTCTTCTTCCACTCCTCCATTCTCTCCTTCCATGCAACTGTACCATAGCCGTACACGGCCAAGTCCTTTTTGGGATCCATTGCCCTTGGTTGCACTGCAACATCAACAGAACTATGCATTAATCAGGTGAAAGCAAGTGCAACAAACCACAAAAGATAATTGCTAAGTTCATCAAACTTACAAGACATAGAAGAATCAGGAAATGATATTGGATGGACCCGTTTTCCACGAAAAGAGGGTATAATTAGGGCATGTTTGTCAGAGGAAATGCCAATATCCTACATCATAATCATGTCAAATGAATAACCAAAATACTAGTTTCCACTCAAAGACCAACCGTCATTTATGAGACAGCGACAACATAAACCAATTGCAAATTATTATCAAGAAATAATGAGGAATAAATGTCAAACAACTTGGTACATTTAATTCACCTCTTCGCCATATGTCAGAAGTGGAACCTCCCGAATTACAGAAGTAGAATCCAGCTCTGATGCTGTAGAGAAACCTGGAACATTAGACTGGGCACCATGGCCAGTGTTAAGGCCATTGGAGTAAATAGCATCAGCAATATGGTGAGGGTCTCTACTGTCATAAGCTCCAATATCAAATTCATTGTCTAAATCATCTGTATCCTCCTCTTCTTCATCCCCTTCAACTCTAGGACACCCTATTAGGGATAACATATTTAGCTGTTTTGAGCATATCACAAAGTTAATCACATACTAATCAATTGATACGCACAATGCAGTGAGGAGCATACCTTTGATGCGCTTGTACCTGGTTTTGCATTGAGGGCAGGCTTGATTGCCTTCTCTTCTTTCATATTCATAACAAGGTCTACAAACAGGGAATGCACATTCATTGCAAGCAACAAATGGCTCCCCACCTACTGTAATCTCTATCTCATCCCCACAGATCTGACAAATCTGCCCACTCAGTTCTTTAACTGAGGTCACCTAGCAGGGTTCAAAAACGTAAATCTATATGAAGCAGCAAAGATGAAGAGGTTGATGAAATTTCAACAATTCATTCTACTAGGAGAATTAGCAAGTTGCAAAACTTTGATGCAGTTTTGTCGATGGCCTATGGAACCTAGAGCTGAAGGGACAAATTAAGGAACAACCGAAACATTGAGCAGGTGAGAGGAGTTGAGAGATACATAACATTCTGAAGGAATATGATACTTTGTCTGGTTTTAGACAAAGAAATAAACAACAACAAACTTAGGGATATGTAGAGAGCAGAAAAGAGAGGCAGAGGTACACCAAATGGTAACCACAAGGGGGTGTTGAATCAATATAAGCATTTCACCAACTAATCTGAAAATAACCCACCTAACTGTAAACGAGAAATGGGCACATACATAATGCAGATGCAATCACAAGAAATAAAATGTCAAGGCCCTCAAAATCATCAAAGTGAAGAAAAATACTAAAAACAATAATTTTAGGAGCACTTACTCTCGCAGTCTCATCAGCATTGATGAGAACAAACTCATTTCTGTTGTGAGAACCTGCAATGAGTCTCCCTTTGGTCTCCATCAGGCCACAGAGGAAAAATAAAGGCCTTAGAATTCAGCTCACAATCTCAAACTCTCTTTCTTCTTTCTCAGTATCTGTGAAAATCACTAAAAAACTCGCAAAGTACCCACCGTTATCTCCATCACACTCCTGGGTTTAGGTTTACTCTTTCTCTCAGGCTCCCTCTACAATAAACGCCAACAAGACATTGTAGAGCTCAGTTGAAATGGGACAGAGTGAGAGTAGGAGAGAGTGAGGAAATAAAGTAGAAACAGGAAAGGAATTCAGAATTGTCAATCCATATTCAGAAAAACTAAAGAAATGGGTTGAGACTGTTTCAGAATGGCTGTTTTTTGCTTGTAAATGATGCTTTGCTCGATTCTTTCCTTCAGAGACACCCAGCTTTCTAGCATATGGGTTCTCTCCGTCAAACTACTTTGTTTTGTCTATGACACAAATGAAGCCATAAGGGAATAGTGAAGAGTTAACCACTTTATCTACATACAGAGTGTCTGTCATTGTGTTTCAATTAAATTATGAATACGTGTGTCATTGTCCCTGAATGAGTTTGGTGAAAATGACAATTTTAATAATGGTGGTGGTGGCGGCAGGGCCAGTGGTCGTGGCCCACCGTGCCTCTCGGTGGCTGCTTAGGGGGTGATGTTCAAAGGGTAATTGCGTAACTGTAGAGTAACGTGATGCGTCACTCTTTGAGTTCACCTGAGCCTCGTTGTATGGAAGTCAGACTGTGTCATGAAAATTGGTATTAAGCTAATAAACATTGAACATAAAATACTAGAATTGTTAAGAATTCTACTAATACTATGTTTATTAACAACTCTTAAAAGGTATAATGATTTATACTAACGAAGTTTAACCACTCACTAAACCCACTCCTCAATTAAGGAAAGGATAACGCTTAAATATGATAAGCAAGATCAATCAAACAGGATTCATTAGTTGCCGACAAGAGTTTGGGGATATGGAGAACTCTCTATCCTAAATCAAAACACCATACCAGACTATGAACTCCAAGAGCTGACCAACAGCCTCGTGTTTCTCTCCTCGGTGGACACATCTGCGAAAAATCTCGAATGATTTGATACACATACATAGATATAGCTTCATTGTTTCCTCCTCCTAACATGCGTAGCTGGATATTGCTCATTTCATATAAAATCTGACGACAAGTTCAAGTACATGTACCAAACCCATATGTGACTCAAATTGCATTATATTTATGAGATTTGTGTTTCTATTTCAGGTTACACTAACAGAAGCTTATAGGAAATAATGAATAGACCAATATAGTTGGAGTTGATGAAACTTGGCAACCAAGAGAAGTCTTTTAATCTGCTGTAGACACAAAACTATGGAAAAGCATGTCATGCAGGTGCTAAAAAGTCCCAACTTTATAGTTTATACTTCCTCCGCTTTTCAATAAAACGATTGTAGCATTAGAAATTCGAATCATACGTTACATCTTATATATGTTCATCTTAACTAATCACTGAGACATGAAATTGATACTACTACAGAAGCACTTTGAAAATTTCTTCTTCAACATAAAATTGGCCGACAACGATGACTCGTAACAAAGTAATGTCGGTTATGATAAATTTCTCTCCAGTACAATAATTATACATAAAACCCCAAATTCTTCACAACCGAAAGCGACAGAGCAACCAATGCTTATATGAGCATAATAAGAATTCAAAATATTAAGTATATAAAATCATTAGCATGCAGATATTAGAACAAAGACCATTGACAAGCACTTCCTGCAGACATTATTATCTATACCGACTGAATAAATGTATATATTAATTCCAAGGTAGATGAGTGTAC
>JANQAP020000034.1:4578065-4594256 GCA_026874005.2 Erythroxylum coriaceum | reverse complement strand
AACCTATACTTTATAATTTATATATACCACCGGAAATTAATTTCTTTTTATTTATAAAATAATATCAATTTTACTTCTGTATTTATGATATATTGTATGCGCATTTAATTTGTTAACAAAATATTTATGTGGGTATTATTGTTCTTCTTTTTCTGAAAAAGCAAATAGATATCCTTTGAACAGATAAAATTACCTAAATGGTGTAAACTCCTCACTTAAAATTTTTCCTTCTAAGAGATTTTGAGTTCGAGTCACGTAAAAAAAGAAGAAATAAAAAGTTTTCCTGTTGATGATCCTGAGCAAAGCTCCTTGATCGGATCAATTAAGAATGCCTCGTTTCTAGCGGCAGTGTGAGAGTTGAAATTAATAAAGAATTTAAAGGTTGCTGGGAATCTGATGCTGAGTAGAGTCAGTGATCAATCAGCAATTGACCAACTAAATATGTGACGTCTCTTTGTACGCAAAAGTACACAGGCTATATAAAAACATGAGGAATCTTAAAGTTTCAGATTTACATCCCCTAAAATTCTTGGGATAAAATCTTAGGAACTTAAGATTAATCTAACTAAATTGGGATAAGTAATGTAATTAAAAAAAAAAAAGAGGACGCAAAACGTGACAACATTGCTTTTACTTTGGTGGGTCTCGATATTATTAGTCGACTACTTTCTTTTCCCTGGACAATAAAAGGGAAACCCATGATTCTTGATAGTTAACATTACAAAACCATTATCAGAAAATTTTTAACAAGCGGAGGAAAATGAGTGACCCATCTCGTCGGCAAAGGATAATTTATGTCGACAGATATTAGTACCATGACTTAGAGAAAGTGGGACCATAGGAGTTTTGAGGGAGACACGTCGGTTGGCCAACTGTTGAAGGTCATGTCATATTAATTAGACACCACCACCGAAAGTCTACCCCTCCTTCCATCCATAAGGAAACGCGTACATATCTATAGATTTAAACAAATTAATGAAATTTTAGATTTTCTACGAGAATATGTCAAAATTTCGCCTTTTTTTTTAGACTCCACAATAATGTATGAACATGAACATTAGGTGATGGAGTTTGATTAGGCATACGAGTCCGGGGGGAAACCGAGATCGTGTGGGATGTGAAAAGGACAAGAGGTGTGATCACTTCCAAACAAGTGGGGTTTAGGAAACCTAACCATGCAAGTATGTATAGTGTACATGCCTTGCTGGTAGTATTTTGGGAACACTTGTGATACTAAGGACAGAAAGGTGACGGACCAAACCATGTTGTTCTGACGCTTGGAACCTCTCACCATCAATCGGAGCCACGTGGTAAAACTTTTACTTCACTTCTTTTTCTTGTTTCTTTATATGTTTTAAATTGAATATTTTCAATTCCTTCTCTAATTTCATCCGTGAAATTCCCAAGTTTTTTTTAAAAATTGTTGTCGAATTAGAAAATGACAAAGACATTCAGGAAAAACACATTTTACCATGTTCGTAAATAAACTTAAACTAATTGCTAGTTTCGAAACTAAATTACAGTGAATTAAAAACTAATCCAAAGTGATAAAGTTTTAAGAAATTGGGATTGATTCAAGAGTAGGGTTTTGTTTAATTTAACCTCAATTGACATTTATTTATCTATCTCCGTTACTGATCTACATGCATGCATACGTTAGATGGAAGAGAAAGAAAGAGGTAAAAGACCTGTACAATGAATAATTGTATTTGAAGGCCGGCCCATTGTCCACAAGAAACAGACGGTAAAGGGTTATTGCAGATCCCTCTGTCTCCATATGCCCTGGGCTTGTTTCTTTATCTATCCACATTACCAAAAGAGGAAAAGGACTCACCAATGACGCTTTATATAGCCGATGCCGCACCATTTTAGATCAATATGAACTCTGAAGGCCACCCACAAATGGTAAGTCGATAGTCATTTATCCTGTTGTAATAATTCTTCAGGTGTAGGGACGATGCCAAAAGCAGCTTGTTTTTTTCCTTGGGACATTCATTTATTTTCACCACAGTATAGAACACTACGAATGTGGGTAGTCCAATGAGAACTCTGACCATAACATATGCTTGACAAAAAACCTCCATACAGTACGCAATGAACACCAAGCTGAAAAATATCCGTCCTTTCTTCCCCGACGTAATTCTGTACCTGAAATCTTGCAGTATTTGCCTTCATCTGAAAATCTGAATCGCTGAAAGTGCTGAATATCTCATGACGCCCAAGATCAAAGGGATCCTTGAACAATTTCAAGTAGTAACAGGCTCCACTTAGCAAGTTCCAAACTTTATGCGATAAACTAGTTATGCAATCAAGAAACTCCCTTGATGTTCTTTCAAAATCAACAAAATTAAAAGATAAAGTGGTTTGATATCTATCAAAAAATGAACACTTGCGGCATTTATGTTTACCAAGGTACAAAATGTTTAGGCCAGGTAAGTTCCGTTCTTCAAAGAAAGTCCATTTGGAGCTTCTAGCAAGAGTTACTAAGGACTCTCCTGCATTTATCCAGAAATTTGCAGCAGAAGCAATGAGGGAAGCTTCATAATGAAAGAGATGATTAGTTGCAGCAGCAAGGAAAAAGGAGTAAGCTGCGCTAATTCTGCTGATGTGGAAACTGTCAAATTGATGTCCATCCAATTCAGAATAGAGAACCAATGAGTCACAAGATTGCATTTTATATGCTGAAGCCAGTGTTATATATGCATTCAGAGCTAGATGGTGCAGAGGATGTAACCTAAGATTGAACTGCAAATTTCCTTCTCTGAACTTCAAATGTTCATCAATGAGGCCAAATATAAGTACCCTCTCCAGCTTCTCACAGCAAATTTTGGCATCACCAACAGAGAGATATTCTGATATGACATCATCTACGTAATCTGTTATCTTTACAACTGCTTTATCTCTACAAAAAGTGGAGTCTGAACTCAAGCTAGAATCAGAAAATTTTGATGTGCATAATTCCTACACGCCATGGTTAATTCATGGTCAGGGTACTTATCAATAGAAATCATCCATCAATGAAGCTTCAACAGTATAAAAATATTCTATCCTACGTGCATTGACAGTAAATTCGTGCAAAAGTGTGATTTCTTGCATAGATTTAGAATTCTCAATTAATGGTTATTTTCTTTTCAGGAGCTTTCCTTGGATTACTTGTAGTTTTTCTTTTCTAAATTTGGATTTATCTTTTAAGGGTTAATAATTAAATCAGAGGTCCTTTGCTATTAATTGAATTAACACCTAACAATTATCTTTCTGAGAAGACAATCAAAAAGCCACCGTTTAATCCTAGTAATCAATTGATTACCCTAAGAAAGTTGTTACAAGTGTCTTCTCACAGGCATCTGTAATATTCAGCAGTGGCTCTCATCATCAACAGCCAATGACGGTCATCGGTCTACAGTTTCAAGGGACAATTGAGAACCGCAACATTATGGCCATTGCCTCCTCCAGGCTCCAAGCCCTATATGTACTTCAAAAATCCAACCAAAAATTTTCTTGCATACAATCAACACGAAGTAACAAAAAAGGTAGAACATTATGTGATAAAAACTTTTGTACTTCGGGGTCACCTTCATCTTTAGTGCCATAAATTCTAGTTACAATCTCACCGCACCATCCATTGCTAAGAACATTTGTCTATGCATACTCTTTCACCATCTAACAGAAGCAGGATACGATCATGAAAACAGGAATGCATGCGAAGTTGAAGAGAGTAAGAAATCTTACTTGCAAAGTAAGATCAACGTAAGATGGGGGTGATGAGTTGCATCGCACACAACAACAAAGAAAACGATACTTATCCCACAACTCAGATTGCCTCACTGCCTATCAAAGTGAAGAAAATGGAGTTATTTTGAAAGTTGAATGAAGTGCCATGGACCTCAATAGCATCAACGGCGTTATCAATACCTTAGGCTGCAACAAGTCAGTGTATGCCACAGTCACCTTATCAGCTCGATTAATCCTCTTGATACTCCTAACAATTATCCTCGGCCCATATCCATCAGCAACAGCTGCATAGGGAGAGTAATTGCCAGTAATAAGTATGATGCAGTTTATCCGACGACAAAGTGCAAATAATGATCAATAATAACAACCTTTTGGCAATTGAGTGTTGTCATATTCACCGATCTCACCCTGCAGACAATGTTCATATCGAAGTCGATATTACAACAATGTACACAAGAAAAACAAATTCTAGGTCATGAAATATTGAGCGAGCTATGGCTTCATACACTGGAGAGAACGGGACGCAATCGCAGTCTAGACTGGCATGGAGACGGGGTATTATCACGATGATGAGGAGGCGAAAACAAAAAGCGGTAACAGGCATTGGGAGAACAGTTGTGATTGATCCAAGAGAAATTGGTGTCGTAAACAGCAGCACCGAGAGAGCGCCCATCCTTATCCTGTACCTCAACGGCGTTGGTTAGCACCAAGCACAACGCAGTCTCAGCCGCCTCCAAGTCCTCTACGTCCGCAATCGCCCGGGCTCCGGCATGAACATGCGCCGCAATATTTTCATCCTCCAAAAGGTTGTCCCGATTAGTCAACAAGCCTGAGATCCTATGAGAATGGGAGGAGGAGAAGGGGAAAGAGTGGACGAGGTGGAAGGCACAGCGGAGGTGGGAGTCGAGGTGGAGCGGGGAGGGAGCAGAGGCGGAGGCGGAGGAGGAGCAGAGGCGGGAGCAGTATAGGGGAAAAGAAGGGTGGTGGTCGGAAGGAAGTGGGGGATTAGGATTAGGGAGAGGGGAGAAGCAAGAGGAGCAATGAGAGTGAAGGAATGAGTTGTGAAGGGCACATGCCAGAGGAGAGAGTGGCGGGGTCAGGTCTTCCCCTATTTCTATTTTCTCTTCTGCTACCATCTCCATCTCCATCTTCAAGTTCAATCCCAGAGGATATTTCTTCTTACTTCAAATTTACAAATTATAGGAGCAGATGAATACAATTTTGTATTTGCCTTTAGACGCTTGATTTTAACGACGATTGCATCCGACCTTGATAGGCTCTAACATATTATTAATAGTAATTATAAGCAAAATGGGCAGATTGAAATGAAAAAATTAAAAATAATAATATTTAACTTATCAACATGTCATCGTAATCTGACAAAAAAAATTAAGTACAACTGCAGTCACTGAAGCATAAAGGAAAGGATGACTAAGACAATCTTCCAGCTCTTTCTACAACCTTGTAGACATTAGCTTCACCGTCGCAGGAATTGTTGAACCTGAGAGACACGGAGAGAGTTTTTTAGGCGTCAGAAGACAAACAATTATTATAAACACTAAAGAGAAAACTTCAGAAGTATATATAAAATGCTTACAAAGATTATAGCTTCACATTCAACGAACTTTCAATGCGTTGAATGAGCTGATCTTTAGTCAAAGCACCCTCCTGAAGCAATGAAACCAAAAACTTTGTATCGGTAAATGCATGATTTTGCGTCGTAGCTGATACAAAATAGCAATTAAAAAGAACGTTCTTGTATAAGAAGTTCATCTTCTTTAAGTTACTGAATCACAAAATGTACCAAAAATGCATCAAGGAATTGAAAGACTCCTCTGATGCTCTGACTATGAACCTCTCCACCTATTGTATTCGTAGATTCAGAAGATAAAAGCTGAGACTCAATTTGAGCTATAGATGGAAGATTAACTTACAAAGCGATCACAAGGTTTGCCATCCTTAAACAAGATGAAAGTAGGCAAGGCTCCTATCTGGTACTTATCAGCAATGTTAGGATATTTCTCGGTGTCAATTTTCACCAATTGCACCGTGTCTTTCAGTACAGCACTGACCTCATTGAGAATGGGAGTCATAAATTGGCAAGGCCCACACCTGCAAAAGGAAGTTTGGTTTAGTTACTCTTCAACTGAATTTCATTCAAAGTCAAAGCATTCAAGAAGTTTAATATGAATGATTCCAATTTCTTGGATTAGCTACACTATATGTCCAAAATCATAAATTCAGTTTGCACCATATTGTTTATAATGCTTGGAAGCTCTCATCCCTTCAACTGGTTGCAACATAAATTAGGCTCAAGTGTTAATGTCCAATGAGAAACGAACATTCTGATGAACTGTACAATATAATCCCAATGACACCGTTAGCAATCAAAGACAAACTAAAATGTTTATTGCTTTGGTTTTGAGTTTAGACAAATATTTTATCCTTCCTTATTTCTATTTGCATTGTTGACAGTCCTTTGCACACAATTTGAGAAAATTTTGGCTCAAAAATGGTAAGGTCACTCCTACAAAAAGGCATCCCTAAGATCAATTCCTTTACAATAACCACTATTAAAAAATTAAGTTTCAAAACAAACTATGCATGCTAGGCTTCCCGCTTTGCGATGGTCAAAGAAGAGTCATCAATTGTACTCAACTTTTCCTTTACATTTTATAAAGAGGCTGTTTACGTGACTCGAATATGTGACCTTTTGGTTACAAAGGAATAACCTTAACAATTGCTCCAAAACTTGCCCTCTTTTTTCAGGGGTGCAACATGAGGACTTCCTAGGAGTTCACCCGTGGTATTGACTAGGACAATGTTACCCCAGTAACACATCTAAGTCATTCAAAATGTAGTTCAATGGTACTTAAAGAGACTGTATCACAGAAACAGACCATTGCAATTTCCGATAGGAAGCAATAAATTATAACTAGAATCATCTAACTCATTGCAGCCTTTTCCAACTATACACAGAGTATAGAAAGGAAAGCACATCAAAATGAAATAAAAACAGTTACCAGGTTGCATAGAAGTCGACCAATATAGGTTTGTCAGAATTCCCCAGCAACTCATCCAAATTGGAAAAGGTTTGCTGCTTTGCTGCAACCTAGGGTAATTCATTTTGAAAAGGAATCCCAGCTAGAGTCAATTAAAAGACATTAATCGTATTACTGAGAAACTAATAAATATATTCTCCAATAAACGCCACCACAGAATCCTGAACATGGCACCAGTGAACATGACCCAAACCAGTGGAAAACATGAAGCATAGAGAAGGAAGGTTTCATTACCAGAGGTAAAATTCGAGAGCTGGAGTGCGAGTAAAGCCCTACGTTCCTCGACTGAAAACGTCGAAGCTGTGCCGGAGGTAGCAGAGAAGAGAAGGAAGATAATTTGGAGGAGTAAAACGACTGTGGCGTAGTCAAAGAAGGAATCGCCGATGAGGAGATGGAAGAAATCGCCATTTCTTCTTCTTTCCTATAGTGCAATACAAGATAACGGATATAACACAGAATCGAGAAAAAAGGCCAAAAATAAGTTAAGAAAAATATCTATTTGGTAGAAGACAAAATCGGGGAAGATCGACCTTGGCCGGCGTAGTTTTGAAGCCAGTCGGGTACCCGGGTTTTGATATGATGGTGGTAAGAGCAGGACAATACGGTGCTCAAAGCTTCTGATGACGAGGACTAAATTCTTTTGGTATGGATTTGCATTTGATTGATAGGACAGCGTGAACTCAAGGATGGTTAGATTGAGCAGTACACGTGGCAGATTTGGGTTTGTAAAGGAACGGAGGATTATTCTTCCAGAAATTTCGGGGAGTTCTGCCCCACGCGCCATGCGTGCAGTACTGAACAGACTTGAGCTGGCCACCTTCGTTGACGTTAATTAGTCGACAACTTTTCAGCGGCAAATTCGATTATCAATTTTTAGATTAAAAGACAAAAATCACTACTCCTCTAGTAAACCATACTTTAAGAAAACTCCCTAAATTTTAAAATTCTTTAAAAAATTATACTTTAAACTATTTTTTAAAATATTGATATTAATTTCTATTAAAAAATTAACAGAAATTCGTATGTGACAAATTTTATAATAAAATTTAAGTATGTGAAACTTAAATATTAACCTATAATTTAACCTACGTTATAATTTGATTTGTAGCATTTGTTTACCTTCTTTAGAAGACATCCAATCTTTTGTCCTAAATATCTTATTTCAATCCTATTTTTACCTTAAAATGACATCGTTTTATGTGTAAATGGAAATAAATTACGTCATTTTGAGACAAGAATAAGGTTAAAATTGAGTAATTAGGACAGAAGATCTGATCCCCCGCACTGTTAACCCTTTACAACATCAAAATCACCTTATTACCCTCTTTAACAATGCAAACAACTTATTCACCTACTCTAAAGATAGCTTGATTACACTTTATAACTCCACAATCAACCCTTTTCTAAACATCCTTTATTATGTTTTAATAAGAAATATTCAGTACTTTCCAAAAACACCTCCATCATGTCTAATGTTGCTTCGGAGTTTGCTTTTAGCATTGGTGATCAGGTTGTTAATCCCCTTTATACACGATTTCATATTCGTACTGGGAAAGTCCTTATGTGTACCTAGAGTTAGTTAGATGACGAAGATATTAAGAGTAAACTATTTTCTTTTTGATATATCAATTTCATCTATTTTATATTATATTACCTTATATTGTTTTTTCAATTTGTATACTAATACAGCTACAGATACTAATATGAAGGAGACTAATCATACACATACTCATACTCATCAATCATTTGGACATTATTTTGATAAAATATTCGATGATAAAGGTATATGTAATTATTTATTAATTATTATCATGTGCTTAATATTTCTTTAATAATTGTCCACTGATGTAATGTTTCTACATACATAATAAGTGATACAAACTATCGACGATCTTAACTACAACGATTAGCTGCTCTCACTTGTCTCTACTTTTCACTCTCAATCTCTCGAAATCCTAGGTTCCTATTGCGAAACATTATTTAAAGATTTTATCTTGAATTTTGATAAATTTTATCATTAAAAAAGTTCAAATGATCATTTTTGTAAATTGTGCTATCATTAATAAATTTTGTTCTTATTATCGATTAATTGAATTTATCATTTTAATTATATTTTTTCATTTCTTAGAATCCTATCTTCCTTCATTAATGAATTTTGTTTCAACCTATTCATTTTATCAATGTATATATGTTTTATATATTCATTCATTATAAAATCTCAATTTTTGTTAATCAATTGATATTCGTAATTTCAATTAATTGAATTGATCATATTAATTATAATCTTTTTCCTTCATTTCCTATAATCTCATCATCTGTTATTAATGAATTTGGTTTCATCTTATTTATTTTATCAATATATATAAGTTTTCTATATTTATTTATTATAAAATCTCAATTTTTATTAATAAATTGAGATTGGTAACTTTAATTAATTGAATTGATTACTTTAATCATAATCATTTCATTTCATTTCCTATAATTATTCCCTCCTTCATTAATGAATTTAATTTCATCTTATTTATTTCATACACACACACACATATAAAACGTGTATATATATATATATATACACGTTTTATATATTCATTCATTATAAAATATCAATTTTATTAATCAATTAGAATTCGTAACTTCAGTTAGTTGAATTTATCACTTTAATTATACTTTTTTTCTTTGATTTCTATAATCTTGTTCATCTTCATTAATAAATTTAGTTTCATCATATTCATTTTATCAATTTATGTATATTTTATATATTCATTTATTATAAAATTTCAACTTTTATTAATCATTGAAATTCACAATATTAATTAACTGAGTTGATCATTTTAAAATTTTATTAATTCAATAAAATTCTATTAAAATTAGAAAAAAGAAATAACAAAAGTGGGACCAGTTCAAGCCCGACTAGACTTTGAGCCTAATTAACCTGATCAAGATAGGGCCTGTATCCCGAGACTCGATCGAGCCCAACCTAACTCACTGTCATCCTTAACAATATTAAGGACAACAATATTAACAATATGCTACTAATATCAACAAAAAAATTAATATTATAATATTAGATAAAATTCAAAATTTTAAAAAATACAATACGTCCATTAATAAATCAATTCGATTAATACATATCAAAGTTACTCATGTATGTTAGTATATGCTCTACCATTATTTTTAATAAAAAAAAGTAAACAAAGAATTTTGGGTAAATATGAAATTTTCCATAAAATTTTTGAAACATTAATTTTTTTTCAAAATTTGATGAAACTACGAAAAAATAATTGGTGTCTTTCTACCTAAACTTAAACTGATGAAGATGTAAGCATGTTTAAAAAATTAAAATCAACATACAAAATAAGAATAAACTTGAGAAAAAAAAAGGTAAAAAGGGGGAAAAGAAATACGATATAAGTGGTGTGTTTTCATAACTTTAGCGTGTAAAATTAGTTAGAATGCATAGTTGATGACCATAATTACAAATGGTTAACAATAAAAGCTCCCAAATGAGGTCATTCAAGTGATTGCAACCGTACAGCTGCACCAAATAACGAATCCAAATTTCAGATCGTATCTTACAACTCATTCTGCTATCAACGTGTAAAATATCTTTCATTGCTACTTTGGGAATAGTTGGATTATCCCCAAGACAACTGGCAACCTTAGACTGGTGATGAATGTTACACTAATTAGGTTTTAAGACAAAAACCTTTTAAGACCCACCAAAGAACGAAGTGCCAGCAGATCATCCATCGCTTGTCCATGTAAAGGCCAGAATGACTATTGTAAGTGTTAGGAACATCGTTACACAAGAAAACACCCACATATACCTGTGTTGGCTCTTCTTCTGGTTCTCACTACTTCCCCATTCAATCTCCTTAAGAAGCTCTCTCACTTCATCCATGTCCGAGTCCTTTGCTGCTTGAATTAGTCTCCCGTGAATTTTCTCTAGTTTAACAAGTCTTCTAGTTTTTGATGAATTGTTACCTGGCCAGATAAAACCCGTCATTTTCCAAAGAAGAATGCCTACATATATGGCCACAACACAATCCACGGTGTAATGGTGGCGCTCCCGAATTTCTCTCTGAGCACTATGCATTACAAGTAACCATACGAAGGCTGAGCTATAACCTCCATAAGCTTCCTGCAATGATTCCCCATTCTAGGTTTAGATTACATTTGCAAGTAGTATCATTTGGTAATCGGTGTTGCATCATTTTGCCATAGAGTCATGCTGTAGACCAAGCTTATTTTAAGAGGTTATAATGGACAATGCAATTAAAAAGAATGATTAAACAAATTTACCGTCCAAGCCATAGCAGTCAGTACAGCAACAAGCATGTGGCCACTGTATAATAGGTCATTGCAGCCGCCTCCAGCTTTCTTCAGAACACTGTACCATGATCCGTCAGCGGTATTGGGTCTCAAAAAATACATCAGAAAGCTCATTCGTCCCCAGTTTGGATGATAATCATTGGGGTATTGCCCATAGTCAGCTACAAAAGTAGTGAGCAAAAAGTTTTAGATTCAAACTTCCAGGCAAATATCCCATGCTTGATTCTCAATAAGATCAAAGCAAACCTCAACCAAAATGAACATTCATTATATTATCAGTAGTGAAACTCCACCGTGGGAACATTTAGACAAGCAGTCAGTTCTCTGAAAGTCGCTAGCAATCAATAACCTAAAATAATCACCACCAGTTTTTCTAATATCAAACTAGAAAACAAATGTGGACATCCAATATTGTAAAAGCTAGATTTGAACTTAATAATGTAAATGAAATGTGATAGAATATCTCATGCATGAATTATCATATTCAAGAAATAAAACAGTTTCAATTGGTCCACCTGTATTATATATGTATTAATCACAAAGAAAGAAGCCAAGCCATCTAACTTGTGAAGCTTAACATGGATCAACAATAAAGTCAGCAGCAAAAGAACATAAAGCTGACATCCAAAATGAATGCATGAAAACAAAAAGCCTTAAGGTGAGACAGTTAAGGCCAGGGCAATAAGCATATACCATAAGCTGTATCCAGGTTTATTACTTGACGAATAGCATTAGCATCTGAAGCATAAGGAACATAATATTTCTGAGCCCAACGATGAGGATATGCTGGTACTGCAAATCGAGCTTCAGCACACCATGGCCGTGCTGATGGCAGAATTGTAGAAACAAAAGTTATAGCTCGAAGAAGACGGCCGATTGCCATAGTGAACATGTATCTTGCTCCTAGGCCCATGCCAGGAGCTTCTACTGAGTCAAATAGTACAGAGAATGCAAGCATCATAAACAACATCAGGAAATGGTGCAGCCCAACAATACGGGCTCTTAGTATCTCAACCATTGCCCCAGGAAGCTTTTCATTCATTGATAAAAGCAACCACTGGCCAGTGTCAGGAAGAGGAGGTGTATTGCTGTTCAAAATAATCAAAACCAATTCCCAAAAGTAATCTGGTTAATACATCTAGCATAGATGAATAAGACTTTTCTAGAAAACACCAAGTAACAGTATGAACCTCAACAAGTGTACTGACAGTCATATTGTTACCGACATCCATTAGATGGGAAACTTCACTTGTTCAAAATTAAGATTACACATATTATGTATAATCCATCAAAGAATCTGATCCTGACATTCATGCCAAAAGAATCATGATCAGCTAGACTGTTAATGTGTCTGCATAGAGACTCCTTCGAAATTGAAATCAACGTTGGGGACATTCTATAACTCAGCACATTAATTGCATGTTTAAAAAGGGAAGAACCACACTCTTCTGGAACACGTAGCTAGAGACATTTTTACCAATCAAAATCCAGTAAACAACTTGCTTTAAATTTTTTTACTTAAAACGAAGTAATTAGCAAAAATACAAAAAGAAAGTAGATCTACAGTTGTTTAAAGCCAAACCCACATCCGATCTTAACATAGATTCGTGTTGCTACTAAGCATTAAGGTAGGATAAGTGCACTCTACATACACTCAAGCGCATGACTTCAAATCTTAATAAAATGAATTCAACTCTTACAAAAATCTTCGGTAACAAGCCATCACCGCTCAAAACCCGACCTACGCCCAAATCATTGGGCAAATCAAACCTGACCCACTTGCTATAAACAGAAAATGATTCAAATCAAGCTCTGCCTTCATAATATTAGTCCAAAAGAAGATCGGAAAATAACCATTTCCACTTATAATTACCAATTACCAACGAATCTACAATCTGGGTAAGTTCAACATCTGTGACCCGATGTTCTAACAGAGACATCATGGCACCTACCGATGCCAATCAAGGCCGAGCACGGCGGTGACAAAGCGGACAGAGAGAGCCTCAAAGAGGAGACAAGCGAGCATGAATAACATGGAAGCAACAAACGGTATCGCTGCGCGAAACTCTGAGGACCAGTGACGGTAGAAGGGCACACGAGAAATGGCGATTAGAGCAAGGATGGACCAGAGCGCTGGCTGAAGACGCTCGTGCCACGTCGGTGACAGGTGACGCAGGTAATCCACTGCCACGTAGGACATTGCCGCTACTCCGAGACCGTCCGCGGTAGTCGCCGGCCGCCACTTCATGACTGTGGCGGTGACAGCTGCTTTTGGACAAACAGATTGGAGTAAGAGATAAGTACAGCCACGCACTAATGCTGTGTCAGATCGGCGTTGAAGATGGGTTGTTCGTTGTTGCAGTATAAGAATGGGATTAGTATGTATAGTACCTGTATAAGAGCTCAAGTGACTTGGCTTTGTCGTCGTTCTTCCTAACCTTGTTCTCCTATTTGACCGCAAGAAATAAAAATTGTTGGTGATGTTCTCTAAGTCACGTTTGAAGTTTGATACTTTTTTCTTTCACTTTAAAGTGCATGATTAACAGTATTAACTGTTTTCTTAGAAATTATTCAATGGCTGTTCTTTATCATCCCATCTTGATGGGAAGATTCCATCTTTTCTGGAACAATCAAAATTAGAACCTGATCAATTAGTTTAGTATTGGAACTAAAAACTAAAAAGTAGTACTTAAAATTGAATAATAACCTGAACTTAGGTGAAAATTAATTCTAGTCAGTTGCTGGACTCGCTCAACATGAATTGTATGTTTGCCATGCTAATGGTTTAGTGGGAAATTTTCGTTTTGAGGATTTGAATTAGGATTTTATGACCCTAAATTCCGAAAGTGTTAGAAATTTTTAGGTTTTAAAGTTTTAAAATAATTTTAGGGTTTAGGTTTTTAAATACATAATTTATATATTATTTTATATATTTAATGATTATTTAATATATTCTCGACATATAATTATTGCTATTGTCTTATTAAAAAATTAATAAACTTTATTTTTAAATAGTTTTAGATATTTTTTATTAACAACTTATTAATTAAAACGTCTCGTTTCTTATATTTATTAACATTAAGAGCATTTTTATACGACATAAAAATATTACAAATTGTTCGTATCAGAAGTAAAGAAATTAGGATGACAATGGCCGGACCGAGTCTGGTTTGAGTGCTAATTCTGGCTCGAACCCGACTAGAGGTCCAACCGAATTTAGGGCTACCCCGCCTTAGCCTAGGCCCTACTGGGTCCTAGGTAGGCCGGGCCAAATCGGCCCTACTTTTTAATTTTTTAAAATTCCAATGTCTAATGCGTAACACGAGCTTCAGTTACGCATCCACGATCGAACGTGAAAGAGAATGAATGACGAAAATACTAAAAATAACTGATTTCAGTTCCATGACTTCCAACAAGTTTTTTGAAGCGAAAACAAATATGATTTCGCGACGACCTTCACGAAAGTTGATCACTGGAATGTCGTTAACGTCTTTCTACAACTTTCTTAACACGTAAACCTCTTGACGAGTCAGAGAATCCGAATGTTCATGAATTGCTTAAACAGCTGTAGGAGACCTTAACCTTATATATATAGTTTTCATATCAGGCTTTTCCATCACAAGCCTAATAAAGGTCTGACTCATACTAATTAGACTCATACTGATTATTTTCCGTTTTCTTTGTCGGACTTATTAGATTACTTTATGACCTTTTAATTAGATCAAATTCGAATCACTTGACCTTAAATTTTTTAAAACCAAAAACCATAATTAATTGTTGTCCAATGTTTCCTGAAATTTCCAACATTTTTTCCCAGCCCTAGCTTCGGCCCGATTGGACATGGGTGGCCCCAGCTCGAGCTTGGGCACAACTAGGTCCTAGTTGACTAGGCCAGATTGTCACGATTTTTTATTTTTTTAAAAAAATTTCAAAACGACATCATTTTGTCCATGTCAGTCGAGTTTCGGGCTAGGCTGAACTGAGCCTGGAGAGTCTGGCTCGAGCCTGACCCAAGGTCTGATTGGGTCCAGAAATAAGAACCCAACCCAATTGCCAAGCCTAGAAGACATGATTATCTTTATCCAAAAACAAAATATTTTGATTAAGATAGTTAAGTTAGAATTCAAACTTTTTTGTATAAAATTTGAATTGGAATGTTCTACAATTATTGATGAGCTAGCGTATAAATGAAATATGGACATTTAAAAAAACCAAGTCAATAAATTTAAAGATTGTTTGGTCCTATTTTTGTTTTTATATGATTTTTATTTTTTATTTTTTAGTTTTTATTTTCTATTTTCAGTTTCTATTTTATTTCAAATAAAAAAAAAAATCTATTTAGTTATTGATGTTAATGTTATTATATTTGTATAACTTATAATAATTATTTATTAAATAAAACTTAAAAATAAATTATTTTTAATTAGATAAATTAATTTTAATCTCTTATATAATATTTGTTTAAAATTTATTAATAAAAATTATTATATTCTATTAAAATAAATAATTTAAAATTTGACTCTTTATTTATAAATTAATATTTATTTTAAATAAAATTTATTTATTAAATCAAATTTTATTTAAAATTTATATAATTGAAGTTATTTTAAATTTACTAATATTTATTAATAATTATTAAATTAAAATTTATTTAATTTAATTAAAAAATTAAATAAAATTATTAATTAAAATTAAAATATTAATAATTTATATTAACAATTAATTTAGTTAATTAAATATATAATATTAAATAATTAAATATATTTAGTTAATAATAACTCAAATTATAAAACAGAAAACTATTTTTATAATTTTCATAATTTTTAAAAATCGGAATAAACTAGAACTAAAAAGAAAAGTTAAAAAAAAAAAAGAGAGCAAACGTAGCCGTATTGCATCGACACACTAATTGAGTACAATCAGTCCTAGAAATGGCACCAAGAAACCTCGAAGCTAGAGTACATTCTTCCTTTTTTTTTTTTTATTACATTAGGTATCCCAGCTTAGTCGGACTAATCCTAAGCCTCTAAGACCCCACCCCAAGAATCCTAGAGGATGTAAATCT
>JANQAP020000034.1:4558260-4569480 GCA_026874005.2 Erythroxylum coriaceum | reverse complement strand
ACTGCAGGATATTTCACTATGGTCGGTGGCAACTTAGTCACTTGGAGGAGCAAAAAGCAAAAGGTGGTTGCACTATCTAGCGCAGAGGTGGAGTTTCGTGGAATTGCACGAGGGCTAGCTGAAGTCCTCTGGATTCAGAAGTTGATGATAGAGCTTGGGTTCCCACCCCAAGGTACGAGTAAGCTACTATGTGACAATAAGGCAGCCATAAGTATTTTAGAAAACCCAGTCCAGCATGATCGGACAAAGCATATTGAGGTGGATCGACACTTCATCAAGGAGAAATTAGAAGGGGGCATCATTGATCTACCATATGTTCGCTCAGAAGACTAATTGGCGGACATTCTGACCAAGGCAGTCAATGACAGGATTTTCAATACAGTTTTGGACAAGTTAGGTATTGAAGATCCCACTACTCAACTTGAGGGGGAGTGTTAGAATATTCTACAAGATCACGTAGAATCAGGATCAGATTATGCCTTAATTGTGGACATTAAGAGAATATCACGCATTGACTACAGAATAGTTACCATAGTTGGCTAGCCTAATGTACTATATGTAGACAGACTCTGTAAATGGAAAAATTATCAATGAAAAATGGAAGAATTATTCTCCCAAATCCGGCAGTTACCATCTTGAAACATCTCTTCTTCCTATGCAATCTTGATAAAGTGTAGATACTCATTAGAAACTTGGTCCAAGGCCTCACTCATCATATTATTTTCTTTCTTGTTAGATGATTTTACAACCCCTTACAAATAGTGTATTATGACCAGGACTAATCAATCCCATATCATTCACAACTTCATCAAGCTTCTTACTATCATTTTCTTTTTACCCTTCTTCAATGCGAGCTTGTAAAAGAAATGTATTACTTCTTGAACTAAGTTGACCTTGATGAATATAATTGTAGGTTTATAGAAAACAAAAATAACGACAACATCTAATTAACAAAGAAACTTGTAGCACGCTAATGCATGTAAACACCATACATATACATATATATATATATATATATATATATATATATATATAATTACAAAGAAACTTACTATAATTTCGAATATATTATAAATAACTCATTTTGACCAAAAAAAATAGATTAACAATAAAAAAATGAAATGGAATTTAACTGATATGACCAGCACAATAACACAATAAGATTAAAAAACATGTGTAATGAGTAATAAATTTAGACATCTTAATAAACGCGGTAACAATATAGAAAACTATTACAACATAAATCATTACGCACAATTTTCTTTCTAATACCTTTGGTAGCTTGCTTTTACATTTTTTCAAGCTTTCTTTTATAAGTTGCAAGATACTTTTTAATAAATGCGTGCTGCATTAAGAACAAAAGGAAAAAAAAAAGATACTTAGATAATAGGTATATAATTCTATAAAATTTTAGAAAAACTAGAGGAAAAAGAATGTAAGAAGGAAAAAGAATGAACCAACCTTTTCAATATAAAAAAATTAACTAACTTTATCTTAATTACCTAAAAAAGAAAATCACTTTTAAAAGTCAATATTTTGTTTAATTCTATTTAAATTTTTAATTCTATTTAATGAATTTAATAAATATTAACTTTGAAAGGATCAAGCATATCTCAAACAATAGAAAATTAATAGTCATATACTAATGTCCATCTTAATATCCACAAAATTATTGATGAAACGAAATGTAAAGAGAAAAAAACAATTTGTCCTATACTCCTATTAAATAATGGTCTTGCTACCTCTTGCATAAAAGAATCTCTATAATGTAGGTTTTTTCGGCAGAGAAACTCGATTATGACTGAAAAACTACGACATTTGCTTCGTTTTGGAAAAGACAAGACAAATGTAAATACCGTAGTTATACGCAGTAGTTCCCGTGACGTCGGGTCCTCTCGTTGTGCATTTTGTTTCATTTCTCTGGGAAGACAGAAACTACGGATTGCTGTATTACCCAGGACAAGATAACTAAGCCATTGGACTGCTATTCGGTCAATTGCTGCTTCTCTATTATATTGTTTTTGGCTCCTGTGTAGACTTATAACGCTCTGTATAATTACTTAAGCTGACTTCTGTTCTGAATCTACCCGGTTGAAGAAAGTAATTTTGGCCTTGGGACTCTCCTAACACCAATTAAGTCGCGTTCCATATCTAAAATGTTCTTACTAAAATGTATGACATCTGAACGTAAGACACCCCATGATGTTCCAAAAACATGGGGTTCCATACTTCCCTATTTTATTTAGTGCACGACAGAATTGGTCGTGCTTCATCCACTTATATATACATGTCCGTGGAGCTACGAATTTCTCGCTCTTCTCAGGAAAATGAGACCTTCCTGTTCAGGTCTGCTTATCATTTTGTCTCTGCTGTGCTCATCACGTTACTTCAGTTTTGTATGCAGAGCTGACCCTACAGATGGTTTCACTCCTGTTCCAGTAACAGAAGCCAATATTGAGTTGCAGAAACCATATGACGTACCTCTCAACGAAAGATACAGCCTTATCAATGGAACACACAAGATGTGGGTATATGCCGATGACAAGCCACATGATCCCCATAGTTTTACCCAACCGCGAACCGAAATTCGCATCAAAGTATGTTTACGCAATTGAAAAGCTGTTACTTGTTACGAATATGTGTTTGTATTATGTATAAGACTTTAAAAAGTTTTGTTCACTTTCAGGGCCTAGACTACTCGTCAGGAGTGTGGCAATTCGAAGGCTATGGTTTCGTGCCAAATGGAACCTCCGGCGCTACAGTAACGCAGATACATGGCGCAGCTCATCATTCTTCCACTATTATTCTAAGGATATATGACGGGAACATGAGATACTATAGTGGAAATTTGATAGCTACAGATATGTACGACAAGTGGTTCAGGCTAAACTTAATCCATGATGTAGATAGAAGGAGAGTGTCTGTTTTCATCAATGGTGAAGAGAAATTTTCAACCAACGATAGAGGACCCGGCGACTTCTACTTTAAATGTGGAGTTTATGCGGCACCGCGTAGCATAAGTTACTACATGGAATCGAGATGGAGAGACATCAAAATATACAAGAAGTGAAGGACCATATTCAAGAATATAAAAGGAGCTACATGCTCACAGAGTCTTTAGAAAAGAATGTCCTATCCTATCTATGATATACCTATTTATTTTGGCTTTCAGTTGCAGTGTACCATTTACATTTTCATATGTTCTTTAGTAGCTACAAAGATGACTGCACTTCTTCATGCATCATTTTTTTTTGAAGATGTCGTTGTGGGACAGAAATAGGATTAACTGAAATAGGATTATAACAGCTTAAGTAATACAGAGGATCTTATGCTCATCAATCATTCTGTTTCTTATTTTTCGGATTGATCAAATTGGACAAGAGAATATGGATAAAGAAAATACGAATTGGAAAACAGAACAATAGAAGCATCACATTTTTGTTCTTCAATATTCCTACTATTTGTATTAGTATTTTTATGGAATCTTGCAGCAGAAACTCTTTATGTCAATAACTGGAAAATACTAAAGAAGTCATGAAAGATGGAAAAAGAAGACATTAGAAAAGAAAATGTGAAAGATTTAATACAAGAAAAGAATTGTATTCCGCCAATAAAATTCTTAACAAGATGAAAGACATTTGGCAACCCACAGGTTGGTTCAAAACAATCATCCCTCCATGCTATATTCCCTCACTTTGCCGTATATTGCTATAGTGTAACAAACCAAAACATTGTTGTACAATATGTGAGAATGCATTTCTACCCTGTAACTTTGGACTATCGCTCAGTACCATAAAATGAAACCACTAATGCAATGAATGAAATAATAAGCCTAAATGACACAACAAACTAGCAAGATTTGAAAAAAATTACCAAAAACTGTGACGAAAAGAAAAAGGATTTCTATACAACACCAAGCTTAAGAACCACAGGCAAAGCAGCACCACTTTCCAAGTTGGGTAAAAAATAGGTCCACGGGGTTCTGATTTTCATCTTCAACCGGAGACACGTTGGGTAAGGGTAGTTCAGCAGGCAAATGCCGATGAAATGCGTCAACTGCAGCACCAACTCCATCTTCATTTTCTATCAGTCTTGCCAAGTCCATTGCTCGTGATTTAACCTAATGCAATACAAACTTCAGAAGAAAAATAATGCACTTGCGCTTTAACGCAACTGACAAGATCTCACTTTATGTGTTCTACGTACTGCCATATGATATTAACAGTTTTTTAATTGGACTACTAAATAAGAAAGAACTGAGGACCTAAACTTTGCAGTTAATGGTGGACGTTTTTCTGCCCTTGAAAGCATGATTTGCTCTGTCTTGCAAGAACACATCTGATAGTACTTTGAAGAACGTATAGGAAGTGTCAGTTTTGGTTCCCCAGTCTCGAAAGGGAGTCGCTGTGTACAAGAGGACCCCTAGCAATTTTCTCAGCAAACTATTTACCACCTACTATGTTGTCTTTAAAATTACAGTTTTTCAAGTCGATGAATCCAAAAATTACGCATATAAAATTACCTCCGGCTGGAGCATGAATGTTATTGCATTTGCCAGGTTCTCAACAGTGAGTTGAGATACTGGTATCGGCTTCGGTCCTAGTGTCTTTTCATGTATCCTGTCCCCCCAGAAGAACTGATCCCCAAAGAATGGCACGATGGTTGTTGGGCACTGTGATAAACGAATTCGATAGTAATCCAGGTTAAATTGCAAAATCTAAAAACAAAATTTACGAGGAAATATATCAAGATATTACCAATAGTTGATCCAAAACATAAATAAGTTTTCCAGTGTAACATCTTCTGAGCATTCCCCATAGAAATTTATAACAATTATTATCTAAGGTTTGATGTATTAAATATTCACATGCAATTGTAGTCAATAGAAATACGCAAAACAATGAAAAGATTTGATTACCCCAGCTTTTAGTCCGGTTGCTGTAGTTCCAGCACCACCATGATGGACCTGCATGTGTTTTAACAAGGCAATTTCCAATTCGTGGTCACTAAATTATTTTATAAACACGCCACCAGGGCTCTGGCAGAATGCATAAACAGGGACAAACAATAAGAACAGCAACAAAACACACCACTGCAGCACATTGCGGAAACAGCCAATCATGCGGGCAATCCTTCAAAAGGAAGATATTGTCAGAAGCTTCTGTAACTGCAACAATCAAAAGAGAAACCATAGTGGAGTTACTATTTTCATTCAACATGTTGCACAGACTTTTCCTGGGCTCATCCGGAATCGTGACATGTTGGAGCTTCCTAGCAATAGTTATTAAACAATATTAATTATAATGCAGCAACATCCAATAGTCTTTTCTCCAAAACTGAATTAAGCTATTATTTCACTATTGAACTGAAAATTAGCATTCTGCTTTCAAAATGTATTGTCCTTTTATGATAGTTCAAAATGAGAGTCAGGAATTTCAAAAAGAAGACCGATCTTAAACCTAAAATTATTTTTAGCTTATGCATCTAGAATATCACACGTCAATAACTTCTGTCAAGCAAATTGATCAAGAAACTGAAGCATCCTTAAGCCAATCTCAGGGGCCATAAACAAATCCTGTCCCAAAGACATAGATAAGGAAATAGCATGCCCTACATATATGGATTTGGGAATGTAAATAAAGCACATCTCCTTTAAAGCCTCTACTTCAACTTTCATATTGGGCTTTTAACAGTTTATAAGGGTGCCCCCAACCAAAAAAAAAAAAAAAAAAAAGTAGAGAGGGGAAAAGTGAAAAAACAGAATTGACCGGTTGAAATTAACCAATGGATAAGATCCACTAACAATTAGTACCCACGGACTTAATAAATGAAATTTTACAGTTGAAAGAAATATACTCACTATTGCCTAGATCACCCCATCCTCGGTCAATTATTCCTCTTTGTCCAGTATCTTTCAGTGCTTCCAATATTATGCTCGTAGTTTTCTCAGGATCTTCAAGAGGCTTCAGAATCAATAAATAAATAGTTTCAATCATAGCCTCCACAGGTTAATTATCCAAAAACATTATACCTGCCAACTTTAGTAATCATACAATAGAATGGCGAGCTAAGTGGAGGAATAAAAGGGAATAAATAAGCCATAACAGGGAAAATCCACTTAGGCTTGACTAATAGCAGTTTACCATCAGGCTACTACCTCATGGAACGTACAGTATTCAAGGTCACCTTACACTGGTTTAGTTGAAACAAAAATTCTACATTTAGGCCTACTAACACAGGAGTAGAAAGAGACTGGGAAAATCATCAAACGAAATTGGCAATTTCAGGAGGAAGTGAGTAAAAGGGTACAAATATTACTGCAAGAGTAGAGAAATAACCATACCATGCTACCAAATCCAACATATATAGGTGGTGTTCCTTTCTGAATCCACTGCACGAATTCTTCCTTAGGTTGGTAATTTGAACCATTGTTCAAGAAGCAATAACCAACAACGTCAACCAAAGGACCCCAATCTGCAGATACTTTGTCAAATTAGTCACCAATGTGAATGCTAAAAAAGTTAGCAATCAGTGTCAGCAATAACATGAAAGAGGCTTAAGAATGAGATTCCAATTGCTTTGAAACAGAGTTTAGATTCAGAAAGAGATTCAACTGCCCAGTTGAGATTAGATGTCATCCGAAGCTGGACACATGAAGCAGATGCCAATCATTCCATATACATCTCTAAAACTAACATGAATTAGCATATAACAATGATTATTTCAAGACTTTCTAAGCAGGTGACATCTGTATAGCTAAGTGGTTCACCTACTGAACCTTTAATAAGACGAATGATGTGTCATCTCAAATGAATCTAAATAATCCACCTACTTATCCATTGAAATACCTAATCATCATTATGTCCTGGTTCAGTTGCTAAAACTATAAACTGTTTCTGGTTCAAAATTTGCCACTAAATATGAATTAATCATCTAACAATTACATCTATAGTCTTAGATTTTATCAAGACCATCAAGCCTTTCTTTCCAATGGCGGAAGACACAGAACCAAAAAGCATATCAATAAGTGATAAAGATTACAAAACCCAAAAAAAAAAAAAAGGAAACAAACATAGACCCTGGAAGTAAAGTGTGAAACCACCAAGTTCTCCATTAGGTTACTGATTTTTGTTTGAAGAAAAAGAAGCACTTGGGCTACTGATTTTTGTTTGAAGAAACAGAAGTACTATCATCTCGACAATCCATCTCCTATGCCAAAGAAACAGATAACCTAGATAGGACTAAAGATACATCAATCCTGTACAGTTTCTGCAACATTTGTAAGCATGGGCTTAGCAAGAATCTATATAGAAGAAGATAATAACAGCTACTGCCATGCTTGGACAAAAAGAACTACAGAAGACTATCTTCAATATAGCAGGAAAAAGAAAGGAATAAGGAAAAGGTAAATACATCCTTACCACTGGGCTTGGGCACAAGATGTTGACTCCACATATAACCTGTTGGCAAATGCGAGATGGATCCATGGTACATACTGAAGTATGCAATAGGGGGAAGCTTTAACTTTCTTTTCCTGAAGTCATTTATATGTCCTCTGATTCCCCACCATATCAGCAAATCCACAACAATATAAGAAAGCTGAATCCAGCAGATGGAATAATGGAGGGTAACATAAGTTCACAGGTCACTGACATAGGAACATAAATTAGAGAAGTTATTGAATCAAGCAAGAGCATACCCAATAAGCAGCACTCTGAGGTACACGGGCAAAAGGATTAGGGAATTCATATGTTGGCCTGCCTATCAACAATAGAAGTAAGAATGGTGTATCTCAAGGAAATTTTATGAAATAAAGCACGTCTAGACTTTATAATCAATCTCTTCCTCATATGTGTTAATATGAATTATCTTTGAAATTATGAACAACTCATGCTAAAACATCACCATTGATCTATACCAGAATAAATTTAAAACTAAAAAGATACTGTGCTTTTGCCATCTAGTTTAGACAATGCTCAGAAGTCAGAAATCATGATTTTTAATTTATTCCACACAAAGGATTCAATTACTAAAAGTTTTGAGTTAATGATCCTATTGTTTCAAGTAATGCCTGTAATTATATTCTCATACATGGAAAATTACTATTAAAACTCACGTCCAAGGCATTGTGAAGAACATATGAATTGGTACACCAAGAGCTTCAGCAACATGCACATGTCCTGCAACAAAAGTTGCCAGTCAGAATATCACGTATGACACTTTAGCATATAATATCAATGAATAAAAAATTTACTTCTGAACATCTGAATTCAAGACAACATATAGAATGTTACTGAGAAGAGTTGAGGGTCCACAAGTGAAGCAGAGTAGTCCCCAAACCCATAATATTGACACGAATTAAACCAGTCATGCAGCCATAGTATTCAAGTGATCTTTACATTATCTAAAATCAAGCAACACATGAATCAAATTTAGAAAAACACTGTTCCTTTCAGTTTACTACCATCTGGCTGCACTGCTAAGTTAAATAAGGCTTCAACCCAAACAGATGTCTTAAATGGAATACATGAATTATTTCAAACATATGCGAAAACTCAGTGAGAATAACAATAGACTGCTGTTATTAATGAGGAGATTCCTTAAGCTTAAGTCCCAACCAGAACATCCTTCTTTAAGAAAGAAGCAATACAACCAACCACGGAGAAACTGGCACATCTAAACTGAATTAACTCACCATAAGCAGGAGGGTTTGCAATGATTGCCTGCGCTCTAAAAGGTATACCAGTTTCCATATCTGGTTCCATGCAGGCTGGAAGTAGGGATTCTATTATGGTTTTCAGCTGCTTCCTCTGGATGGAAATTTCTCCTGGTGCAGATGGTATGAGACCTTTATTCCTGGCCATATCTAGAATGGAAACCAACAATATGAGTTATATAATATTGAATTTCAGTATGAAGTACGCGGTGTTGGACATAGGAAGAAACAAAGTCAACTTTTTGGGCCATTTTAATTTGGGCATTATATTGTTAAGATAAGCTCTGGAATCCTTCACACTCCAAACATAAAAACATTAACATGTTGGCCCCAGGCAAGCCATTTATAGCTTTTGCAGATTTATGTTACAGGTCTTATGGGAGAACCAACCCCAAAAGCTAGCTTGAAGGGTGGGAGAGCCGATAAGCATATAAATCGCATATCAGTCTCTTTTATTACCAATGTGGGACAATTAGACCGTAACATCCCACCACGCTTCGCAGCTCAGGCCCCGGTGGGTTGACTATGTGCTAGACCTTTTCTAGCCCTGGTCGAACACTGCTAAACCGGCGTCACCACTCACGTACCCACAAGCTGGCTGTGCGTTAAACCTTTTCTAGCCCCGGGCAAACATTGCAATGCCGGCGTCACCATTCATGGGCATGGCACGAGGACTTAAAGGAGTCGCCTTAGCTCTGATACCAATTGTTACAGGTCTTATAAGAGAACCAACCCCAAAAGCTAGCTTGAAGGGTGGGAGAGCCCGTGAGCCTATAAACCCCACATCAGTCTCTTTTATTACCGATGTGGGATAATTAGACTGTAACAATTTACCATAGTGATACATGTCAATTGGACAACTGCATTTTGCCACCAGCTCGATATAGTTGCATGGCAGAAGGAAAGTCCACCAACAGAGTTGACATCATAAAAAATTTGAATGCATTAAAGAAAGAATAATGTAATACAGAGATTAAGGGCCTCTTACATTCTGCCAAAACTCTAGGATCACCGCCCAGGGGATAAAACTCTACACCAGCTGACCTCACAAAGCCATCAAAATTTGCATGAGTTGCCAGCCTAACACGGTGGCCAAACTCCTGCAAGAAAGAATTGCATCAATTAATACTGAAAGTCATCAAAGCATACTGGAAATCATTATTTAGGTCTACTGAACAATAGACTAAACAAGGAATACATATACATGATCCTGGCAGTAGAAATGTTACATCCAGGATAATGCAGTAATTTATGTTTGTAAAAGCAATTCCATGGCATAGACCAGGACCACCAGGTCCTTAAAACAAGGAGGTACTTGAAGTCAAGCATCATCAAGGAATAGAATATTTAGGATTAGTATGAGATGAAATTCAACATGAAAATAGAAATAAATTATCAAAGACAATGCACCACAGGAATCAACAGATTGTTAGAACCTACCTGAAGTCTTTTTGCCATAGCTAGAAAGGGCTGAACATCTCCTCTTGTTCCAACAACAAGTATGGCAATATTCAATAACGGGATTGACTTTTTTGACTCGGAAGAGTTGTCACCAACATAAAAAGATGCATCTTCAACAGGGCGAAGCTCTAGTAACTCTGAAGCAACAGAATCATTTTTATCTATATCAACTTCCACGGTTCCATCATTTTGGATCCTAACTAACTCCACAATCAGCTTTTTCTGAAAAGAAAAGAAAAGAAATAATCATGCTTAATACCAAAAAAAAAAAGATTGAAGCTGCATATTGCAAGTTCTTCAACAATGGCCTTCAAATGATGACAACTCATTTCACATAATTATTTACATTTGTCTAGGTGAGACAGTACAAATCTGGTGTGACTACATTCTATACCACTTTGCTCTTAGTTAACAGAACACGGAAATGAAACAGCAGAAAACTGCTGCCTCAATGTGAAATGTAGCATTTAGCAGATTTTGAGTCAATAAATAAGTTCATCGACAGCAAGCACTAGTAATGCCTCGAATGTAGTCCAAAAGCCAAAGATAAAAGAAAATATTAATAGGCATGTGTAAAGAATCTTGCAGATCCATGCATTAGGAACCCTAATTACCTTGTCATTCTCTGACAGTCTATCCAGTTTTAGGTCATGCCTTGAAGTCCTTTTCTCTGACATTGATCTCCAGAACGTAATGTTATAATAGTCACTATTTAGCAAACTTCTGCGAGTGTCCACAGGTGCCGTGATGCAGTGATCCAAGCCTTCAAAAGCAAACGTTTTTACATTAGAAATCATATAGATGAACTTTGGGGAATAAAATTGGAAAGTAGGTCAAACTATAAAGTGCTAAGTGTCAGGATAAAAAAAATTGACTGAATGTTGATTGTTCAGAGTTACACATGAAAAATAATAAACACTAACACCAGATGAAAACTCTGCAACATAAGCTCTCATAAATGTGATAGAAACCACAGTTACAAGTAAACTGCATGAATGCATTGCAAATTTGTTATTGACGGCTGTTCCTCAAAGTCCTTCAGG
>JANQAP020000034.1:4520430-4557825 GCA_026874005.2 Erythroxylum coriaceum | reverse complement strand
TCATTATAAACTTACAATCCTTTTGAGATTTTCAGGTTTCCAAAACACCAATTTTCATGCGAACAAAAGAAACAAGAAAATGGAAACTACAATTGAGATCCCAAGAACTAACCTCTACTAGGAGAGGAAGTGATCTGCTTGTTGGTTTCCTGAAGGGAACTTGCTGTTGAAGGTTCATCTGAAGACCTAAATTCAACTGGCACTAACACATCATTATCATCATTTGTTTGCTCCATGCGCTTGAACAGCTCACTATTTTCTGAATTTCTCAAAGGATGATCAATTCCATTGCTCCCCATTGTATCCAATCCCTCGCTTTAACCACTAAACCTTTAAATCACGAATAAGTCCCAGAATCAATGGCCTTACTTCATCAGCTGTGTCCAATATCGAAGTTCATCTATACTCCACAAACTAAATGCTACAAGCTCACAAGAACCAAGAAGTGAGAACTTATGCGATAAACAACTCTGAAAATCCTGGATTGCCAATTCAAGGCTCCCAGCTCTCAAACTCCTCAAAGACCGTCAGTTTGAAACTGCATCGAAAACATAACCCTCAAGTACCACTTACAGGGCTTACAAATCCCAAACCCATCTCATCGATACTTCCTCGTAATCCCAAAGGTCAAGATGAAACTACAGTGACCCACATCACAACTCAGACATCCTTCAATCACAGTGAGTTTAGCACCAAAAGCGACACGAAGAAAAACAAGTAGGTATACGTCAAAAGTACGAAAGAGGCTGAAAGTTGAAGCCTTCAATTGTACAAAACGAACATGAACAGTTGACCAAACAAGCAAACAAGGAGACCAAACTACCACAACAACCAGTCAATCCCAACACCGAGACGGTTAGTTAAGCGCAAGGGGTTTGTATACAGTGCTATAGCCACCCTAAAACCCGCCTTAAAAGGCTAAAATTCAGCTGAAACCAAGAAAAGACCACCTTTAAACCCGAATCGAAAACCCCCGAAACAACTGCACCAATTATGTTTTGAAACGTATCACTGTCTGATGGATGATAGCAACCATGAGGATTGTTGTGCAAAAAAGTTTTGATTAAAACGAATAATCACCTTCACTAATCATCATGATCTTTAAGAGACCTTTGAATGGGAATTTTAGTATGCAGTAAAAAACATTTCTTGACTAGTAATTATTGCATCATCGAGCTAAAAGAAAGTCCACCGCTTTCACGATATCCGAGGTCCGACATTTTAGAGATCGTGCGCCATAATACATAATTTAACATATATATATAGATATATTGATATCAGTATCTAACACATGGTAATATATAATCAAAAGTAAAAATTTTGAACTAAGTTTAGATGTTTCAAGAGCGAGAGGTACAAAACACAGAGGCGGTTTTGCTGGCTACATTGAAGTGGACCCCATGATTATCAACACGGTTAAGCAAAGGGTCTTTCTATAAACTAATCACAATCCATAATAATATCTTTTCCAGTGTTGGATTAAATATTTATCTTTCCTAATCCTAGGTAGTACAGGACCATCACAAAACTTAAAAACTGTAATATCCCTAATGGGTGTTTAGTTAAGTGGAATCATTATTTCATTTATGATATATTTTTAGTAATAAATTATTTAAAAAATATACAGAATATATAATTCGAGAGTTTACCTATTTATTGAGTGCGAGGAATAAGTAAACTTATCGCCTCTCTATTTTTATCTGTTCCAAATGAGTTAGGAATAAAAATGATGAATTGTTGGACAAAAATATTCTTAAAGAATCTACATAATTACTTAGCTATTATAAAATAAATAATAATAATAATAACAATAATAATAATAATAATAAGAAAATTGATAATGATAATAAAATTAATAATAATGCTAATAATAAAAAATTAATAATAATAATAATAATAATAATATTATTATTATTATTATTATTATTACAAGAATAACGATATAGTTAGTGGATATTTTGGATTTTTTTTAATTATTCCTTTGTCATTTCAAATTTATATTTTCAAACTAAATACTGACATTACATCATCATTACAAATTTTTAAAAATAAATCAAACTAAATAATGCATATTTTATTTTATTCTTTATCTATTCTATTCCTAAGGAATCATCATTTGATTCCTTATCTGATGTTGCAAATGAACCAAACCCTCCTTTAAAAGCATATATTTTTCTTAGTTTTATTCTTTCTTTTATGGAATAAGGAGCAAAGAAAGTTCTAAATTCTTATACAGTTTTTGAAGAAAAGGACTAATATTTTATAATGTTATAATTACATAATAAAACCAAATAATACAAAGATAAATATTTACCTAAAGGCTTTGTGGCTTGTTCAATTTTATTTTTATTTTTCAGTTATAATTTTTAGTTTTTAATTTCTATTTTTAAGTTGTTAATATCAATATAATTATACCTTTATTATAGATAATAATCAAATACTACATATAATTGATAAATAAATTAATTAAGTAAATAATTTTATCGTAATTGCTATAAAAACATTTATCAATATAAATAATTAAAAGTAAAAATATTTAAGATTTTATTTATAAATGAATTTTATTTACTACTATATTTTAATTATTAAAACTAATATTATTATTTAGAATTAAATATTTATTATTTAAACAATATTTCTAAATAACTATTTTAATTATTTATGTATTTTACATATATTTTAAATTCAATATATATATTATATAACTATTAATAGAATAAAATTATTTTATTTATTTATTTTAATTTTACAATTACTTTAAATTATATTTTTTGAAAAATAAATTATATTTCAATTTAAAAAATATTTAGTAAATATAATTAAGTTTAAAATATCTTAAAATGTATAAATTTCAAATTTAATTAGTTTTAATAATTAAAATATATAATAAATAAATATTAATTTCTAAATAATAAAATTATTTATTTTAATAAAATATAGTAAAATTTTCTAATAATTATAAAGAAATATTATATATAATATTAAAATATTATGTACATAATTGATTCATAAAATTAGTTATTTTAAATTTATTTAATATTTAATTATTATAAATAATAAAAATATAACTATATTAACAATAACATTCCAATTGATTTTCGCTTTATTTTAAAATATAAAAATAAAAAACAAAAGAAATTTATATGAAAAATGACAATAGATAGGGACGACAGTGGGCGGCTCAAGGGTTTACATCCAAGTGTTTTCAATTGGCCGATCTATGGAAGGGACGCAAATCTGGCTTTCCGAAAAGGTTAAAATTTTGGGCTTTTTTAAAAAGCTTCAATTTTAAGCTTTTGAAAAAGCTATTTCTACTCCAAAAGTATTTTTGAATTTTACAGTTAAACATTCATTTTTTTCCTTAAAATAGCTTTTGCAGTAGAAAAAAGTACTTTTTTACCTACCAAAAACTGAACCAAACGCACGCTAAGCCTAGGCTAATTTGAGAGCCAACTATTTGAAATAAAACGACATCGTTTTATTTAGAAAAGTTGCGTCTCGAGTAGACCTAGGCCTGAGTGACCCATTTAAAAAAAACATTATTTTATAATTTTAATTTTAAAAAAATTAGCGAAACTGACCCACGCCTAACAATAGATAATAAAAGTGAAATCAAATAACTCCCAAGTGTATAAGTTTTAAATTTTGGTTGGACAACTCTATGTTATACTTATAATAGTTTATAAATTATTTATTACGTGACACCAACCATTCCAGAGGAACAAAAAAATTACGGTGGAAGCCAGCAAGAAGATTCGTTCGTAATAGTAGACCATGCATGGAAGTCTTCGATGTATTAAATCTACTCATCTCTAACCGGCTAATTCTGTTCCATAATTCACCTACTATATAGTTTAGTTATTTGAAGAGGAAAACAATAATAAGACTAGCAGCCAGGTTACTGTGTTGAACCTTAACTTGATTCATATGTGTGGTTTACCAGAAAGCACAAATTAAATTATGGAAACATCTAAAAAGAATATCTATCTAGTCATGCAGGCTTCCTTGTCAAGTGCTTTACTGGACATCACGCCAATAAGTTCCTGTAGAACAATGGAAAATGTCAGTTTATAAACGTGATTGGCAAGTAGGTAGACAACTAATCATTGAAGACTTTCACATGACTTTGTGTTAATTGGTTCTGAAGACGTCAAGTTACAACACATGCAAATACTGGCTAAGCAATTGCTTTGTTGTTCATTTCACGCATAAATTCCTTTGGGTTTTTGCCTATAAAGATAAATAAAGCAAAGTTATGTATCTTTTATCGATTTTTTGGAAGCAGGTATTCTTAATCTAGCAGAAATACATTCCACGAATCTACATTCTAGAATCCTCAATCCTCAATCCTCATCCTTACACTACGTGTGCTGGAAGCAACGCATTTTGAACCGTATGGGCCTTTGGCTTTGGGATATTGATGAATTTTAACATGCTATGCGCAGCGTTTTGATGGCTTTTTCCGTGATCCATCAAGACTTGCTTGGTTGGACACAGTCGACTCGGCCGCTTACGGGACCCATGGTGACGCATTCATGCGGTGTTGACATGAACAAGTGGCATATTTAAAGCAAAAGACAAGAACTGCAGTCTATTTCCATAACTAAAAAGTAAGGAATCTTGGACGTTACAACTATAAACTGTAAAAGCATGCATTACAAGCTCCGGGTTCGTTTTAGTTTCGGCAGTTTTTGGGTGCTATGACATGTTTAGCTTTGCAACGACCATTCTGCCTAAATAGAGTTTCTTTGTGCTTAAGTTAAAACAAAGCTACCAAAATCCAAAAAGCTTCACCCACAGCATCACCAGCTAGTCTCGATACCTTCCTTCCCTTCTTTTCCAATTAATTAATAAACTAGATCTGATAATGCCAAGGCGCAAAGCTTAATCAGAAAACTGGTATTGCATGGCCGTACTACATAAATGATTATAGTCGTTTATAAGCCAAACTCTTTCCTTTGTCTTTCAATTTAACTTCAGATCTGATTTAACTTCTGGTCTGATTTTGAAAATATTGGTAGGAAAAACAAAAGTTATAATGTAATTTGCCTCTTGTATAGTAATTAAGGGATAAAGTAATATCCGTCTGCTGCAAATAAGACATGTTGTTTGAGAAAAAACAAATGATGATAATTTGCACGTAGTAGCTTAACCGTTGATCATGATAAACATGTGATACAAGACGGTAAGATGGATCAAATGACATTACGATGAAGCTAAGGTATAGCCTTTCAGAAATTGAGCATTCCACGCATTAAAATGCTGTGTGGAATACGGATCTCTCTCTTTCTCATCGGGGGTTGAGTAGCTTGTATGGACTTTAGACTTTAATATTATCTCACGCCTTCTGCTTAATTATGCATGGATCATATGAAACATTTCAACATGACTTCTAAATTTATTAATATACTCATACTTTACAATTTTACTTAATAATAATAATAATAATAATAATAATAATAATAATAATAATAATTTTGATACCTAAACTTAGGGTTAAATATATTTGATACCTACAATTGGGAGCAATTCCCTTAAGGGCACACTAGAATTGTGTTAGTTGGATTGGAGTCCAATATTAACAGAGAAAGAGACCCATGACGTAACCATTTTCTTGATGGGTTAAGCATAATTTTAACATTTAATTAATAGGAATATGCATGATTACGTGCTTTTGACTACATATATATATATGCATGAATTAAAGCAATTTCTGTTGAATTTTTGGGTTATTGAAAACGTTTATCTGGTTGATAATGAAGCCACTAACTTACTGAGCTAACAATATAACCAAACTCAGTTTGCCACACAATACCTAGCCCTCTTATGATTATGCATGTACGTGATAATAGCAATGATTACCAAATTAAGCCGGTTGGGTTGATTTAATAATAAAATCTTGAACTGTTTAATTTTTTAATTTAATTTTTAATTTTTTGATTCAATTTATTTTAATAACTTTTGTGGTTAAAAATAATCAGTATATTATGTAATCGATCAATTTTCGAAAATTAATAAATTCTTATAAATCAAAATAAATCAATTAATTTTTATTTAAAAATTTCTTTTTTTAATTAAACTTCAAATTCTACATAGAAAATCTCTCTCAATTATGTTTCAAATTCTTTAGTTTTATTCAATCTTTAGTAAATTTTATGATGATATAATGAATATTCTTTTAAACCTTAAATTTTTTATCTTACCGAGTTAACTTGTTTTAAAACAATAGATAAGACTCATAGATAAGACTCATAAGACACTTAGAAATAAGCAGTGAAAAGATGTTTTAAGGCGTTAGAGAGAACTGTGACAATGAAAGATCACTAAACTAATAACATGTTTTCAAAACACAGATGCTTCTTATATATATATATGAAGATTCTAAGAAGCATCAACTCCAAATGGTACAAAATAGTTACCTAAGCTTTATTAGTTTCAGCTAAGATGTTTCGCTTTTTAAGCGAGCAAACGTATATGTGCTCTTTCAGGAAGGTTTTCTCAGGTTCTAAGTAGAGAGGGCAAACCAACAAATACCAATTGCCAAATGACAGTATAAGGACAAGTGAGAAGACTTGCATAAGAAGTATAAAATTAAACCAGGATTTTTAAAGGCAAATGGGGGAAAAACTGAAAAAGAGCCCACCAGATTCAATAAAGGTACTGAATACATGGGGTTCTTCACCAAATTAAGCCTTAAAGGTTGCAAACAATTTGGAGAAGCAAAATTCTCTTTCTCTCTGTATATAATAGATGAGAGCTATCATCAGAAAGATAACGTGAATTACAATATTATACTTTAAAATGCCTTTTAGAGGCTTTATAAAGCAAACATATACATCAAATTTATGGACAACTTAGGAAGTTGTATTGGATTGTTACCAAGTCGTTTTCCTTAAAAGGTTTTATGTTGAAGTCTTAGTTGCATACGTACGAGATTTTCTGTTTAGACTTCTCCACTCCAAGAAAGTGATTGAAACTTATATCCCTCTTCAAGACCATTTCATCCGGTCTTTGCTCCTGTTGTATATAAGAATTTAAGATGTGGGCCAAATTTAGATCTTCTAAGGCCAGAAAAGGTACTTTATATACATTCACTTCCTTTCTTTCATTCCTGAGATGCATTCTCATCAGTATTGCATAGTTATGCAGGTGCAGAAGATTTAGTGAACGCTACTGTATTGGCATAGATAGCACAAATGATGTTTGAGATATAATGGGAAAGAAAGAAATTTTCCTTTTAGTTTTTCTAACACTTTTAGTTATTTTTCATTATCTGTTTTGATATTTTTCATGCTAATTATGTCTTGAAGTCATATTTTGTAGTTGTACTAAGATTGACCTAGACAAATTAAAAGATACTGCCACTGCGTGTTCATAACATTTTCTTTCTTGGTGATATATGCATATACTTAAGTACAATAGACGGTCGATAATTCGGATACATGGATGACTGAGACTTATTTTATTGGTTAGTAATTTTTTTTTTTTTCAGATGGGAAGGAACTAAGAGATGCTCGTAAAGGCTTGAACGTGAACGAGGAGTATCTTAGTGCTTTAAGAACACAATCCTATGCTGATTTCTTCACAAAAGCTCAGTCTCTTGTAAATGAACCATCTTTTCCATCTTATTGTTATCACAAATTCTCCGAAGTTCTTTTGGAACCAGGTCAAGATGCTATACCGGCAATTCTTGAATCGGCTTCTACTCTTTCAGGAATACCTGACCTGAAAGACCTGATGTTCAATTACTTTGACTTGAGTGCCGAGGCTTCAAGAATTTGCAGCCACCTGATTAAGAAAATAAACCAAGTCCAATCTAGCTACCGCCTGGTTCAGGAAGTGCTTGACAGCTGTGCTCAGGAGAAGGCCGATTTCGTTGTTTCAGATCTCAAATTTATCGTAGAAAGCAATCCCTTTTCAAATCCGAACAAGAGTGACTTCAACTTAATTCATGACAAGTACGTCTTCATGTTACAACACCTAAAATCAAAAAGAAAAAAGGTGGCCAGACGCATAAAGTTGATTACATGTATACACAAAACAACAGGAATTTGCGTAACAGCAGCTTGTGGGTTAATTGCAATCACAGCTATAGTCCTAGCAGCACATACTCTTACTGCTCTAGTGATGGGGCCAGCCATTTTCAGCTTACCGATCAATCGCTTCAAGAAAAAGCTCTTGAGCTTGAAATTCCTGAGAAGTGGATTTCTTGGCAAGATCGGTCAACAACTTGATTTAGCAGCGAAGGGAACTTACATACTGAATAGGGATTTGGACACAGTAAGCAGACTTGTTGCTAGGCTTCACGATGAAGTTGAACACAGCAGGGAAATGATACGATTCTGCTTGGAAAGAAGAGAGGATAACGGTAAGCTTTCATTGGAGGTGGTGAAAGAGCTTAAGAAAAGTGATGTTGGATTCAGAAAGCAAGTAGAAGAACTTGAAGAGCATGTCTACCTGTGCCTTCTTACCATTAACCGAACAAGAGTATTGGTCACTAAAGAAATTATGACCACCTCTAACATAGAAGATTGGAGATATACGAAGTAGCAAGTAAAGTTAGAGTCGTCTTTGTACAGTAAGGTTTGTTGGTCTGTGTGCAGAAACTTAATTTCCTGAATAAGCAAGAAATTCAAAACACTGAAAGTCAGAAAGAAGATTGAACTGTCTCACCTGCAAATGCTATAATTTTATGTTTTCCAAATTCATCAATTTTTTTTTGAAAATGCATAATACTTCTCCATTTCCTTTCTTCCTCATTGCACTTGTTCAAGTTGGATCAGCATAATACTTTGAAATAAATCGGTGGGAAATTTGTGTTGGTGGTAGAGCTAACCGATTTATAAAAAGAAAAAGTAATTGAATGATGTAACCATGGAGAATCAATGTATTATAGAAAATGTTACCGTAGGAGATTAGGTAGGTAAAGCTAAGAATTAAGCAAAAATAGGAAGAGATATATTGCTGGAACTAGATGATATTTTCATTGAAACACAACTGCAGTTTAAATACAAAAAATTGTAATTGAACTTGAGATAGTAAAACCTGGCTTAGGAGTATCTTAGATGTGAAGTTAAAAGCTTAAATTGGGGTTTAAATTTGTAACTTGTCAAAGAAGGTCTAAAATTTTACAAGTATGCTCAATTTAAGACTTTTTTGAACGAAAATTAGGGCATATTTTACACGCGTCGTTATATGCAGATCAGTTAGTCTTTAGATGCCACGTTAAGAACACATAAGTTATTGTCCAAGCCAGTGGAATTTAAGAAATTTTTTTTTAATTTCATTTAAATTTATACTCTTAAACCCTAAATCAACCATTTTTTTTAAGCAGATGTTTTCACCCTCTTTCTCTTCTCTAGATTGGGCTTTCACTCCAATCCTAGCACGTATCATCAATTTTCAAGAACTTTGATTTTGTTCCATATCTACCCTTTTTAGGACATGAGCCCTTTCACACTAGTTTGTACATTAACCTCCCATGCTTTTCGATAGGCAAGAATGTCGACTGTAGAACTGCTCATTGGCATTGTCACATGATTGAAGCAAATTCACCTGTAAAATGAAAGAAACTTTATTACCATTTATGGGAAATAATCATAGAAATAGATAGAGGATATCAAGAACAAATGTACCTTAACTATTTCCGACTTTGAGCTGGGACAAATATAAGTTACCAAGATGCTCAAGTTGAAATCCTAGTTGCATGGAAAGAAAATAAATAATAGAGGTTTTAGCTTTATGTGATTAACGAATTCTCATAAACCAATAGAGGGTACTCCTTGAATGGAATGGACTTTCATTGATAACCAAATCTTCCTCAAAACACTACAAATGATTTAGTTTCTTGAATGTGTCTTTAAATATTGTTAGAGACGAAATAACAAAACACATAAGAAAGAGAGTATAGTGGACTCAGCTATGAACGTCTTGCAACAAGCTAATGTTTACGAGAGAGGGGAATATTAGTGCCACTTGGTAAAATACACACAACATAAAGTTTTCATTAACACACTTTCCAAAACCTTAACATTACAATAAGTAAATCAAGAATCTGTGGCAACATAAAACTCACCGTGAAAGGATCACCTCTTAAAGACTGAACATACATAGAAGTCCCCATTCCTCGTCCCTGCACAGAAATGGAATGCTAATTGAGGATATAACATAAGATGTTCAGGATTTGACGAAAAGTTCTTAGTAAACCTAGAATTTGAATGCTTATGCAAGAGAAGAGTTTTATACTCCAACACATAACAACCAATCCTTAAAAACACAAAGAGATCATCTCCTTCACACTATTCCCCATTCTCTGCAACTTTGAGTGTTTTTTAATGTTCCTAAAACTCAAATTCCCTATGCAGTTCATGTCCATTCTACTCAGATCTTACTCTTTGTATTCTTTGCACTTTCTCTTTTCATGAACTAAGCAATTAGTAAATGATAAGCATCACCCAAGCCCAAAATTAAGCATACCAGTCCAACTTTGGTTTTTCCTTTTACAACTTCAAAATGCATTCTTTAAATCAACTATCAAATCCTTCTTCCAATGTCCCAAAATATGTGTATGTGCAGAGAGAGACAAAAAAAGAACATAGTTGATTGCATGAGTAATCTTAGTTGCAAGTTACTTTTAAGGTTTTCAACCGAGAGAGACAAAAAAATGAGCATCAGAATTATATATGGACATTTGTAATGGTCAAGAATAGCTTGGCTTTTCTTGACTTATTATCAAGCAACAAGGTATCTAACTTCAAAATAGAGTAAAGAATTCAGGAGACCCATGAACTGACTAACCCCAAAAATAGTCAGAGCTTAGCAAACTTGAATTACTCATTGGAGTGGTTTAAGAATGATTTAAACAGACCAACAAACGCATCACGTTAAACAGTTTTAGTGTGTGTTCACTGTCAGGATCCTGTCAACTTCCTAAAAACTTTGCTACATTCACTAAAGAAATTTAGCTTACACAATGAAACCTGAGAAACAACAATTAGAAACCGCCATGTGTAACATCATCAACAAGTAGTAGAAAATGTAAAGGGAAAGTTGGAAACTACAAAACCAACATAAGCCAAACCCAATTAAAAGAAATTCTCATAGTCAATGGCTGTAATCCAATGTACTGAACTAAAAAACTAAACGGGCTAACTAATAAAGAATGATGGCGTAACCGATTTAACCCTTTATATTCTTTTATGGGCTGTATAATTTTAGTATTGAATTTCAATCCACCGATTTTGGATAGATTATGAAGCAACTTTGGCTTGAACTATTTAATACTTTTAGAAGTTTTAGACTCTTTTTTAGTATATTTTTAGACAAATTTTTCTGTCTTAAATAAATGACTAAAAACTCCACCAATGCTTAAATTATTTAAGACAATTATTAGACGCGTCTAGACATAAGCGTCTAAAATCTCCTTATTTTGGTGTAGTGTTCATGCGTGTGCCTTCAATCCAATCTCACTTCTGCCTTCTATGTAGTGTGAGCTCTCTCTTTTGGCGTTGGAGGTAAATAGGAGGTTAGGTTTTTGGAGATCTAAAACATACGTGTTCTCTGATTGAAGACCAAGTAGGTAATGACTCATACTCCCTTCTAATTTTTGTATATAATTTATGATGTGAATCTTCACTTTATTCCTTTTTCCTTTTTCCCTTTTTATGGAAAATTTTGTTAACAATGTTATATTTAGGTAAATTACTTTATCTTCTTTAAATGAGTTTGATTATAGGGTTGAATAGCGTGTAGATTATAATTGCTTTCATGTGCAATTCTATTATACATTTGTATATAGGATATGGTCAAGTTTTCTCTTCCCTATATACTTGACATTGTACGTAGAATATGATTTATGTCACTTGGTTTAGCTTCATTGGTGGTTATCCATGTTTTGTTTATCTCTAGTTATCTATGTTTTGTTTATCTCTATACGGTGGGTTTAAGATAAAGTATGACATTCATGGAAGAGATGCAGATTCTTAGGAGCAAACAAATTTAATTCTGTAGACATCATTTAGCTATCAGTAAGTGCATAATCAACATTACATCTTTGTGCTGTAATACTTGAGAATGAGCTCAAGTAGTAGTTCTTCAAGGTAACGAGGTTGATTAGAGGATTCAGTTTGTTGTTTTCTTGGTTGTAATTTTGTGTTGGGTTGAAATTTTTGAAAATTTCATCTTTAGCAGTATAGGGATGCGTTCTAAGCTTGATTTGAGGTCATAGAAGCTAATTTCTTCAACTTACCCAGTTGAATGGGACTATAATAGAGAGGTTAAATATTGTTACTGTAACTTGAAAGCATCTAGATGGGCTTCATAGACTAACGAAAATCCAGGAAGAAGGTTTTATGGTTGTTGACTCTTTAAAGTAATTTTGGTACATTTTTATGTTGTTTTAGCTAAATATGTTCATATATTTCATTAACGAATTGTTGTTTTTTATTTGATGGTAAAGTGAAAATGTTTGTGGATTTCATGAATGACACGATCAAAGATTTTGTCCAAAAATAAAGAGAAGATGTTATACCGTCAAAATAATCTATTGAAGGCAGAAGTGGCAGAGTTAAGAGAGAATGCAGTAGATGTTTTGCAAGTTGAGAGGATTGGTGAAAATTTGACGTTGAAGAATGAGTTAATTGCCACGGGTAGTAATGAAACATATTCAGCAAAGTGTTAGAAATTTATTGCTTGTTTAAGCTTGTGTTTAGTAGTTTTGCTTATGTTTATTAGTCTAAATAATGAAGGCAATATAAGCAATAATTGTACCTTTAAAGCCTTACCTGGAAATGGTTTAATGTACTAGAACAATGTGTAAATGTAATTCACCTAACCTGATGTTAGAAAGTGCAATTGTTAGATGTTTCAACATCAGCTGTATTTATAATTTGATGTTCTAGCTTAAACAAGTTTGATGTTTTATGTACTAGCCTAAACATGTATGATGTTTCAACACGTAGTAAGGAAGATTAGTGACAAAATAGGATCTTTAATCAATGGAGATGGAGTATTGGTTAATAGTCAAAAGGAGTTAAAGAGGCAGCAATTGACTACTCTAAAAAATGTCATCCGTACTTTAGCTCCAATGATTAACACAACTGCTAAGTTGTTTTATAAGTCATCAAATTATTAATGAGGAGACAAAGATGTTTAATAGATGTACAATTCCAATTCTTTGTATTAACAATGTATTTGTTCTACCATTCATGAACTTCAATGAAAAGAAAAAAACCTAAAAGAAATGCAATCCACACTGATTGGTTTATGATATACTATATAAAATGACTACTTGATGATTTGATCTCAATTCAAGACTAAATGATGAAAATAAAGGGGACCAACACTTTACTACAAAAGCTTATCATCTCTTTTGGACCCTAAACTTTAAGTTTTCCTTGAAAACTTTTAACATTGCAGAGAATGTGACAATTCCAACCAAGCTTGCACTATCCTCGGTAACCCATTCATGAACTTTAAGAAAAAGGAAAAAACCTAAAATAAATTAGCTCTTAGGTTTTCTCTTACTAAGTTTAGTACTTGCATTCCCTTAATTCTCTTTAGACTTGAGGAAATTCGAGACTTCAAATGCTGATTTCACAGTTATGATTCTAATGAAGATCGATGATGAGACAACAACAAATAAAGAAGCTCTTGCCTTTAACTTTCTTGTTTTTCTCTCCTTGTGATTCATGATGTGTGCCATTGTTGGGTTGTCAAGTAAAGGAAGAACTTTGTAATCTTTCTTAGCAGCCTCCCAAAGATCATTTGCCTCTAAGTGAGCTTCCATTATTGCTACTCAGAGCTGATAATTTTCATCGTTGAACATAGGTGGTGCCAGTGTTATAAATGGTGTTTCAGAATCTATTTCTTTGATAGATTGAAAAGTGTTTAGGTTTTTTAGTGGAAAAGGTTCACTAAGATTCACTCACAAGTTCCTAAAAAAAAGGACTCTAATACCACTTTGTAGGAGATTAGTTAGGTAAAGCTACGGAATAAACAAAAATAGGAATATATATATTGCTAGAATTGAATCAATTTTTCATTGAAACAACAACAATTTAAATACAAAAGAATGTAATTGAACTTGAGAAATAGTAGCAAGAAAATCTCCTATTCTTATACTTGTAAAATAATAAGCTAAACAAAAAATCAGAACTAAAAATCTAAATTGATATGATCAAAAATATGTAAAACCAAAACAATAAAAATATGAAGAAGAATCTGCAGCTGGTGCACATAATCAAACAGTTACAACATTAACTAAAAATATAGCTTGAGTGCGATTTCTGGATGCGAAAAAGAGATTCGAGGGACATAATTAAAGAAATGATAAAGAAAAGAAAAAGAGAGAGAAAATTTGGAGAGGAGTGAGTCAAGCATTCCATCTTCAACATTATTCTCAAATCATGATTTTTTACTTCTAAACTCTCTAACAAATGGTGATTTTCTTTGCTTAACTTGATCTATTGATTTTATAGCATGACGAATCTTTTTGCTTCTGGGAGATAATTTAACTTCCTATCATGGTTTTCCTAAGCTAGAAGTCTGGAGCAATAACTTGGATTTGGTGGAGGAAATGGGAGACGTTGTCTAAATCATATCCATTGCACTTGTGGCAAACAATTCAACCCAATGCACTATCAAACTCCATAACATTAAGGTTGGCAAATTGCTTGAATATCAATTTCATTGCAAATTATTGAAACACTGAAAGAGGAAATTAGAAAATTTAAATGGAAGAAAGTAACTCGATTTCTCATATCCCAAGAAAGAAAATGACTAGAAGTGCAGTGGGAGTAGGCTCTACCAACCTTAGCTAACAGAACTGATCATTTAATAATAATAATCCTAATCATTTTCTCTGGGAATTTCCCACTTAAACTGCTCAATTATTCTCATAAAGTTCTGAGGTAATTTCCTGAATTCATTAATGAATGGAAAAAAAATATATCAATCCACTTTTTACTGTGTAAAAGTATTAAGCTACACACTCTCTGCTCATCAAAAGCCCAATACATCCGACATTTAACAGTCTTATGCATACCACTTTCTCCAAGAATCTCACTTTCCTTCTCCGTCCTTCACTGTCTCTTTAGTTGCTTGTTAATGGGCATGATGGCCAAGGAACACAATAATGTCACCAAAATCTGACAGCCCTCTTGTGGTTTGATCTCTCTTTCTCCTATTTACATTTCACAAACAGCAAAACCAAGGAGTCAAAGTCATGCTTCTCTTTCTCCTGTCTCTCCTCTGCTTACTGGCACCACCTTCTCAATCCACCACGATACTGGTTGACGGTGTTTCAGAGTGGCAAAACCCCATTGTTCATGTAGGAGACTCCATCAGTAAGTTCTTAAATGCCCAGGTCCTTGTTTCCTTTTAGTTTAGTTGTTTACTTGCTTGCTTAGTTGGCTACTTGCTAATATTCTTTATCTTTGTTCTTTTCCTTATCATCTCTTGCCAAGTATTCCAACACAAATATCACTACAACCTCTACATTTTCCAGAACCAAAGAGCCTTCAATCTCTGCAACTTCAGCCAAGCAACACTTCTTACCAAGCTCAACACCACCTCTTACACGGTATCTCTCTCCTATTCTTAGCTTGAAGGTGTATAATGTACGAAGGTAAAAGGTCACAGCTTTGTAATTTGTAAAGCCTGACAAAAAATTGATTAACTAAAAACTTGAGAAATGGGTCAAAATTCCAGATTTCTTTTTCTTGTTTTTTCCTAAACAAGTCTGCCAGTTCTCTAATTACTCGGTCTCCAAGCTCAGAGCTTTCCGTTCTAGATAGTAACAAGCATGACTAGAGAGGTACTCTGTTTCCTACGTATGTCTTCCAACTTTGTTTAAACTAATAATCGTTTTCTTTTCTGAAACATGCGATGTATATCAAATTTAGTGGCATCCATCACGCACTGGTATTTTCTACTTCACGTTCCACAAGGGCTCTCTGAACTCCTGCAACAACCAACACTCTCTAAAGCTCGCCGTTAAGGTCTCTCCAGCACCAGAACTCTCACTCCCACCAGTGGCTTCTCCAGTCCCACTACCTGGAGGCGCCTTGCCGTCTTCTCCTGCATACCCATGGCCCTTCCGTCCAAGAGGAGCAACAGCTTCATCGCCGGCTCCGGTTCCAACAAAGGTGGTGGCAGATATAGGAGGAGGAGGAGGAGGGATGCCATTTATAAATAGTAACCCAGCTGTTCCTTTGCCCACCGATGAAATCGACTCAGCTACTATACGACCGTTGCCTGCCTCTAGCTGCCATCAGCAGGTATTAATACAATGCCTCTCTTCTTCCCATAACATTAAAGCTCATTTTTCAGGTAATTATAGAAGTTGGCATGTTTTATCTATCTTTGAGGTGCTGTTCATAGATTGTGATTGGGTGGCAATGCAGGTGGCAGTGGGGTTACTTGGAATTTGCATGACTCTGCTTTGTGTGGTTTCGTTGCTGTTGTAAAAAGGAGTCAAGAGTCAAACAATGGGCATCTGAGTGTCCCTTTAAGTTAGCAAATTAGGTTAAGTATGGGCCAAAAGCACCGTGGTTAATGAGTCTAAAGTCGCTTTAAAGGATGTAGCTAAGCTTAGTGCTCCTTTTCCCAGTACTTTGTAATCATTGCCACTTCTTGTTTATTAATGTTTTGCCCTTGCAATCAATTGCTACCTTTTCTTTTTTTCCTCTTTATCAATTGTTGCCTCTTTTTACCGAGGGAAGGATACGAAGTCCCAAGATCAAGCAGTCCAGCTTTTGGGTAAAGCTAGACTTTAATCCCAATGAGATTGTAAGCATGCTGTGCAGAAAACAAATATCACCAAACCTGGTGTCTGCAAGTCCACTTATCTACGTAAAATGTGTTTTTTTAATGTAATAATGTATATACGGCCTCTGTTGCTTTTCTTTTTGTTGGTAAGATACATTTAGATTTGTAAGACATTAAGACTCCTTTATACTATTGTGCAAATTTTATCACATGCTTTTATTTAATTAGTTTTATAATTTCTTAATTTAATACTTTAGTATGTAATTTTCATTGAAAACACGAATAGCACATCAATTTAGAAGAAGAGGAGATTATAATATGTTACAGGCTGACATAAATCATTTGAAACTTTTTTCTAATTTCTCAAATTTAAATCTTAGAGCCAGCACAGATGTTCAATGCATGCTGGTACGGAGTTGCAGAAACAGAATCCTCCTTTAACTTTCAAGTGTCAATCTTGACACCAAGAAGGTAGTGGCGGTGCAGTCTCTTTTATTCGATATCCCTGACAGCGATCCCAGAGAGTAGATGTAGAAAGAGATGCTTTCTGCTCCCAATGGGCATACAAAAGTATCTGAGACCACCATGTCGTGGGTTGAAGTGGGATAGTGAGTGAGTGTAATCACCTTTAGCTGTATATACGACTAGTGCTTTACAGTGGGGATGGAATTCCAACTTCTTGTTATTTTTCAACTTGTAGTTGTCTTTAAAGATCCGTTATGTTCCGCCAAGGAAGAAAACCTGTGAAACATTCCATTAATTGTTCTAGCCAACCTAGCAATGACTCGTTAAGAAGCAATGAATATGTGCTTTTATCATGTACCCATCCATCACTTGGCTTCTTCTTTAGGATTGTTAAGACTTAAGATGCTCTTTTGATCTAACACCTAGACTGTTTCTGGCGTATCTGATTACGACATTCAAGTAAAGAAGAAAAAAACACAAAACAGCAAAAACAGGAGTCTTAAGGGTTATGGAGCTGGAATTGGGACTCAAGATCACCCGTACCAGAGATGATGTCACCTCCTCCTCTGATATTCGGGTAACCAAGGACCAAAGTGGTCCTGTCTTCTTCTCTAGAGAAACTGACACCATGTTCATCCTTATTATACATCTTAAAGGTTGTTTCTTTTAACGTCTCTAATATTATTTATCTTGTGTTTTTTACTAGATTTTGTGATTAAATGTATGCAAATGCAGGTTTTAGAAAGGAGAATATTGATATAAAGATTAATGAAGACGGAAGTCAGATTGCAATTAACGGTCAAAAACCAGTTGAGGAGTTGTTGTTGGTAGGGTGGATTATGCACAAAAAAGATGTAAAGTTGAGGACATTCAAGAAGGTTTTTCGAATTCCTGACGGTGTAATTTTGGATCGAATCAGAGCCAAGTTTGATGCTGAAGAATCAGTATTGACAATTATCATGCCAAAATTGGCCAAAGGAATATGCGGGGCGGGGATTGAGGAGGTGAAGGAAGAGGAGTTTAATAGAGGGAAAGCTGAAGGTACTGAAGCTGTAGCTGACAGGGCTCGTGGGAAGCAAGCAGAACCGAAGACTGAAGAAGTGCAAAAAACTGGAGAACTTTCTCAAAAGGAAATTGACGGGGGGAAACCTGATGCAACAGAAGTTGTAGCAAACAAATTTCCGAGCAACTGGGAAGGCAAGGCTGTAGAGAAAGAAGCAGAAAGCATAGGGACCAGCATTAAGAGTGAAGAAATTGTGAAGCAGGAAGTTGGTCCCGAGGCAATGAAAGAAGTGTCTCGACCATTTCCTGAAACTGACAAAGATAAAAGGGTTCAAGAGGAAAAACTCGAGGGCAAGAGGGCAAGAAATAAAGAAGAAAAAGAAAAGCTATTGGAAGCAAATATAAATGAAATATCAGACAAAACCGAAGCTGAAGCACAAGTCATGCCAGAAAGAGGGCCAGGTTCGACAATACCTGAAAAACCTGCAGTTGAGAATAGTAGAGAGTTAGGAAAAGCTACTCCTGGAAATGCAGCATATCCTGCTACATCAACTACATTTCGAGAAACTAGTATTATGGAAGCTGAGAAAGAAATTGAACAGCCAGAGAAATTTGAACCAAGACCAGCCGAAGAAAATCAGTGCGAGAAACATCCTCATTTTGAAGGACATCCAAAGCAACAGAAATTACCACAGAGAGGAAGTTTCCAAGAAGAAAAACCGGAAGAACACATTGACGAACCGAAAAGCCTTGAATCTGTTAAGGAAAAAGAGCAAGATGAAGCTCCACGTCCTTCTTATCTACCAAAAGCAGATGACAACCATGAGCAGGAAGCTGAGAATGAAATTAAAGAGGCAACCACGGACAGAGCAAACCTTCCCAAAGAAAGAGTTGACGAGAATGAATCTACAGAAGGGAAGCATAAAGATCGTAGTGTTTCGAAAAGATCAAAGCTGTGTCCTCCTCTTTTTTGTGCAGGCTCAGCCGTTCTACTTGCCTTTGTAGTGGTGGTCATCAATATTATTAGAGACAAGAGAAAATAGACTGATGACTTTACGAGCTTCATTTCCAAGTTGGCTTTCACAACAATAAAGACCACTGCCATGGCAGCCTGCAACTGCTACACTTGGAGGGAATGCAATCCTATAAGCGTGATGCTTTGCTCAAGAATGTTGAATTTGATTAAAACATTGTGAAATTTTCACAACTCTCGAACAAATTCTCATTATTTTACCATGTTTAAAAGCTAGCTTCCAATTTAACTCTAATAGAAGTGCTTTCACTGCCGAATTAATTAACTACATTCATTCATTCATTGATATAAGTCAACAAGAAGTAGGATACTGGATTTGATATTAATTTTTCTGGTAGATCAATCTGGCAATTTATGAAAATTAGATCCAGAGTAAAGAAAAGTTAAAGATGGAAGCGAGGATTGATTCAATGCTCTAAAGCTGTTGGGTAGATTGCAAAAGTTTTCAGTTTCATACAAGATGCTAGAAACTACTCGCAAGGAAAAGGATAGAAAGAAATCCATTCCTCTATAGAATTTATATGATTCAAGTGGCGCTATAAAAGCAAATCATTAATAGATAACTATAACCACGGAGGAAAAAGAACAAACAAACAAAATGCCACAAGTAAAATTCTTTGTTCGTACATGACTTACTTGTGAATTATTTAAAAGCGTAACAGTTCTTGTACAGTCTCTCCTGCGCTTTAACCAAAGACAATGTCCCAACTGCTTAAACACCTTTTAGGTCGACGCAATTGGATAACTGCGTCATTTGAGTTACATTCAGTTCTCGATTAAGCGCATACGTTATTTCTACAAACCAAACTATCATTAATAGTTTTAGTGTGAACCAAATCGAATAGAGAACTACACGTAATTCAAGAAAATCTAATTTTACAAACACACAAAAACATGGATGCTATATGATCTCCTAGTCATATCACAAATGTAAAGGTTTCTCTCGTATCTAATTTCAGTGAGAGAAAGGAAAACGCTTGCTTGTTCTTGTAAAAGAGACAAATGACTTGGGGAGAAACGTCGCCTGCACGAAACGGCTGGTTTAAAACGAAAGCCATGTTCTGGTTCTGCAATTTATAACGACCTTCCAAGTTGGTGAGAATTGTGAACACTAAGGAAAGCATCGGCTTTAAAACTTTAGCCACTACTCATTGACCACCATTAAATTGAATGCTAATCCTTTCGAACTTGGTCGTTTCTCAATGGCGCGATGCATCAAGAGGTTGAAGAATCTTTATGGTTGTAGAGAGGTCCTTTTCCTAGTCGCTTTCCGCTACAAACGCTTAGAACTCAAACAGACACGAAATAGCTTTTTGCAATTAAGGCCAAGTAGTAACGACAGCTAACCAGTTAGCGGTTAGGAGGCCCACTAATTTGGCCAGCTGCTTGTATGCATGCAAACTGCAAGCCACTAATAATGTGCTCGGCATACGACACTCCTGATGTTATGTTTCACCAGTCCTCTGCCCTGCAAAATGTTGATGGTTAAGAAAAATGGGTAATACGATATTAAAAAAAATGAAGGATGACTATTAAATATTTAAATTCTTCTGGGCCAGCTGTTCACACTGGAGAAACGTTGCCTTGTTATGGTCCTGTAATGTTTTTTGTGTCTGCCTAATGTGAATTCCCATCATTGATTGCAGCAATATAACAGTCCCATCATTGATTGCAGCAATATAACAGCTTGAATGTATTAATTAGGCCAAAAAAAAAAAAAAGACACCATAGAACATGAAAAAGATTGGATTTTTGTCAGACATCTTACTTATGGTAATGTCTGCTGGAAAAAGGGTAATTTCATGTTTGCTAAGAACGAAAAAAGATAAATATGTTGGTGGGCAAGAATGACAAGGGAGCCACAAATATAGAACAAAAAAATTTCGACAAGAAATAAATATGAGAAAATAGCAAGAGTTGAGATCCAAAGAGTCACCAACTGGAGATTCAAACTAGTAAATTTGTTGTAATGAGTGTTACCTGTCAACAAGATAAGAACAAACGCATCTAGCATATTCGCCTCCGAACCCAAAATATACATCGGGTTATTATACTTATGCCCCACCTGAAAAATGCACAGCACAGTTATCCTAATTTAATTTTGAAGAGTCACAATACAGCAAGACGATTCTCACGGGCATTTCTATTTTCCATCGTATAGCAGCAAGGTTTCCAACATACTGAAAAGCAAATGGTTGAATTCAAGGTTTCTAGAGGTCAAGGTTAGGAGAGATTAGACCATCTACAAAATGACATACATAATAAAATACTAATCAAGAAACCAAAATGTCAACCATTCAACTAAGAACCGCAAAAAATTTCCAAGGACTTCAACTCGGACCAAATCAACGTCAGCAACAACATGAAGGCACATAAGTGACAAGTTGAGAACCCGAAGAATTAAAAAAAAAAAAAAAAGAAAGGATCTGGTATGCCTGAGAAGAAATTCGCAATGGGGCAAATAAAAAAGGGATGTTGAACCTGTACGTCAAAAGGAAACTGGAGATTAACAATTTACGTAAGCAGAATCTCTTCTCCTCCTGCAGGAAATCATCAGACATCAGTGATAAAGATCGAAGTTCGATTAGCCATGACATTTTTTGACTAATTGTCTGGTTAATAAAAGAAAATATAGAAAATCTGTGGATAAACAAGAACCCATCTCTGTCCCATCCCACGTAGACAGTGAAATCTGACAACTCGGGTACTAACTAGACCAATCAAAAGATGCAACAATCCCCAGTTAATTGTTCACTTCCAGATTGAGATAAGATCAGGTGGATACAGAAATTTAATATCAATCGAGATGAGAATTAACTTTAAACCTTTGTGTTACGAGAAGTTGCCAACTCTGTCCCAAGAACAGGATAAAAATGAGCGCACACGGGATATATGTTCAGAAGATGAACAGAAGACGAGACAAAAATGAGGGTTTCTGATTTCCCATTCACAGCCATCATCTATCAGAAATTCCAAACAGACCAATATAAAGCGCAGCATTTACATTCTATTCCCAAAATATATGCTGAACAAAAAAATTGAAACATCCCTCCCCTCTAAAAACACAACTGCATACATACACAAGGAACAAAATAAGAATCAAAAGTAAGAACACAAAATTCAGCTAAAACAGCAAGATGTAATTTACTCGGAATTTTCAATTATACAAAAGAGCAACACCAGCTGAAGAACAGCATCCCGGACTCTGGAAAGTCCCCAGTTTCCAAAGAACCTACGTTTTCTTTATACAATATATATTGCTGATAAATACATGAAAACTTGTGCTTCCTTACCCTTTTATTCTTGAACCATCAACCATATCTTCAAAGTCCCAAATTCAAGCCGAGACGACAACTCTTTAATAATCTCAATCATTATGATTGGCTCGACCAAGAGAAACCAGGCCTTCAGTTCGGCTATGAACAATTCTATGAAACGCCTCTCTCACTTGCCTCTCCAACGGGTCCAAACCCTCCTTTATTCCCTCACAGATCAGTCTGAGCTCCTGCGCGCTTTGCCGCACCTCTCTCTCCTTCTCTTCCGTCAACGGAAAATGAGCTGTGTCAGTCAATTCACCCATCAACCTCGTCGATTTATCCATCAGATGAATCTCCCTCAACAACCCACTCGCGTTCCTCCTATCCCTCTTCCTCGATTCTTCCAAAATCTTATCGTGCAGAGACAATATGGGAGCAGCCCACGGAAAGTTTCTGGGAATTGAAAAGTGGACATGTAAACCCCTGTCCTGGCAAGGAATCGCCGCCACGAGAGCCCACATTACGAATAACAGTATCGAGCTCATGGTATAAACTGCCACCGCTATCCCATTAGACGCGACGATATCATTAGCTCTCGGAGCCACCAAATTGTTGGCAATTGCTTGAAGCTGTTTGGCCGCAGACCACGACCGCGAGACGCTCCATGAAAACGACCTAAAATGCCCCAGGCTTCGCTGGTGCTGGTCTCTTGAAGACGGGTTTTGCCGTCCAAAGGAACGATTCCTGTGCGCCATACCTGTAGTGGACTCCCTCTCGTCCAGCATCGAAATCGACAAATCAACCAACGCTTTCTTGGCGCGACGGAACTGGCCTTCGCCGAGAAACCTCTGATTATCCAACGCGCAGAGGACAATATCAAGAAGCTTCAACCACTCTCTGATCTGCTCGATACCGTCGCGAATCGCATTACAGACATCCAGAGCCTTGACGCTGCGTTCGAAGAAGTCGTGAACCATACGATCCAAGGGCTGGCGATAAACGAGAGACCTGTTATTCAGTATGATAAGCCTGAACTCCTCCTGGCAACAGAGGAAAGCATCAAGAAGCTTCCTGATCCAAGGGAGTGAGAGCATCTCCTGCAAGCCCACGACCGACAGGTCGGTGAATCTGTCGGAGACCTGTTTCTGGAAGGCTTCGAGCTCCAAGTCGAGGCTAGACGGCTCGTGGGTCTCGCCCATGGCATGTACCTGCTCACGCCTGAGGCTCAGGAGTGATCGACCGAACGCCGCGGCCGCCGACCCTTGGTAATCTGCCGTTGCTGGCATTATCAAACAATAATCGGAACAAATATGGGGAGGGAAAGAGAGAGCAGAAGAGACATTGATTGTTGAGAAACCCTAGAGGGAGAGGGTATTATATCTAAAAAGAAACTGATAAAGCGGGGATAAATTAAGTCCAAAATTTTACCGTTACTGCGAACTTCTTCAATTTTTCACTTAAAAAGAAAACGCCAGTTACTTTAGATGTCTTACACGCACACACATTGGACGCGCTGTAGTTGGAGGACTTTTATGGAAAGCCAAGTGAGCATTGGAGATAAACTGAGGCCGAGGCGAGGTCCACTTTTTCGTTAGGAATGGATCAACGCCGTCGAATTAGAATCGTTCATAGCAGACGATGGAGGGTCGTGATGTGAACGTAAATGGAGATATTGCATGTCATTGTTAGGGCGTGTACACGTGGTGGAGAGTCTAAACAGCTGGGTCTTCGTTGGCGCGTAAACCTGCAGATGGACTCAGTCTAGTGTATATAGAATAAATATAGTATACTCGCCAAGTATCTTTTATATTATTCTATCTTCAAATATATTAGTTTAATAAACGCAATTTGCAATTATGATTTGATTGAACAACAAAGCCATAGGGAACGTGTTGAATAGAGAAATTGAAACGTGGCATTTTGATTATGGTGCAAGTAGTGGTTTGAGTGTTAATTACAGCCCCAGAATTGTGGGTCAAACCAAAGACGTGATTCTAACAAGAGATGTTTTTTTTTTTTAATTTGAATGTTGAGATTTTTGGTTTGAGTTTCTGACTTTCTTCGGACACTGCAGACTGAGACGGCTCTTCAATTAAGCGGATAGGGCAGTTGAGCTAATCTAGGGAACTTACGATTTCACGTGCGGGTTTTGGTGGTTTCGAGAAAATTTACGAGCGTGAACATGCTTTCCACGTATGTTCCCCGACAAGTACAATCTCCACAGTTCAATCCGTTTGATATTATTAATTAAGTACACATCCTATCCTATTCTTGCATAACATTGGGATTCTTCAAGTGAAAAAGCTGCAGACTTGCTTAGTTGGATGTCCTTTGGAATTCCAAATACAAATTTGTTGGACTAAAGAAGATCGCAGTGGGGGCTTTTCCTTCTCCTCTAAGAAAGAAGAAAGGTAAATCTCAAGTTCTTACTAAGTGTAGCTTTATTAATCACAAATATAACTTATAGGGACCATTTGCTTACCTATTCTTTGGTGAAAAATAAGCAATTAAGTAGTGGTCCTGAAAGAAATGGACCCACCCACGTCGAATGATACATTTTTCGAATTGTACACTTTTGCCTCTCTCACCTACTTCTCCTTTAAAATTGCATTCAAGTTTAAGACAGGGAGGTGTCAATCCAAGAAGCAAGTAACCATGATTCGTTACTTGATGGTTTATATATTTAATATATATTTAAAATTAAAAATTATAAAGAATTAAAAACAACTATCGACTCATTGATATAGATTATATATATATATATATATATATATATATATATATATATATGTAAAATTGGATGTGAAGAGTAAGGCTAAGGTCACGGGAGTTGATCTTCTGTGCCAACAACCCTGGTTCAACCCTGTGCCACTCTATCTTAACTGTAGACTTGATTCTCACCCACATAAATGGATCGTTAGGATAGAGTGACACAAAGTTAGACCAGAATTATTGGCACAGAAGATTTGAGTTGTAAGGCCACTCTGTTGAATCATTTGAGAATTATTATTAGCATTATTTGGTCACTGTGTTTGGAGGACGACGTGTATGCCTCAATCAGGTCAAATTGCCATTGGAAGAGATGCTGTGGCCTGTGGGAACCTCTGCATTTAATGCTCACTATGCGTCCCGGCTCATCAACCTAACTTCCTATCTCGTCTATGTCTACCAAGAAAGTCGATAACTTTCTGTGTCAATTGCAACTGAACCAAACAAGCTCAAATTTCAGATCAATAAGCTCCGCGCTCCACAATCTGGTGTGCTGATGCATGCAGAAATTTGGAAAGTGGGTATTATTTGAAGAGATTGATCACAGGATGTGATATGAGGTTCATAAATGAGATGGGTGATCATTAGTTAATGAAGATATCGTATGATATGCATATGTAAATGGTAGCTGAGTGAGCTGTTGATTGGACTTTTGATCTCAGAAGATGGGACCCCGTTTTTCTGGTCTTCAAACATCACCAACCTAACATGATCAAGGAGCAGTCTGGATCTTTCATCGTCCGCCTTTGCACGAGTCTTAAATCGGACTGGGAACTTTTACTCAAAATTACCCTTCTGAAACTAAACTGTTACTCAAAATTACCCTTTCGAAACTAAACTTGACATACAAGATTACCATAAGAAGTTAATATGTATTTTACATGCACAATTACTTCCCTTAATCTGAATTTGCATCATCATTTACTTGAACTTTACAAATTGGATTGGTATTGAAAAGACTAGGGAATCTTACAAGCATGCAGCTCAACACCATAAAGTTGGATTGACTTAGCTCTTAACTTACTTCATTTTCCAGGCAGATACAGGGCAAAGGAAAAGCAAAGTTTAAGCTGGTACCCACTATTATTTGACAAAAGGACAAAGGGCAGGAGAGTTGACAACATTAAATATATAAAACTGTGACATCCACATTCTGTAAGATCAGCTGTAAAACTTATTAAACAAAACAGAACAACCCATGTGCAGACCTCAACTTCGATGTTCAGGACCAGAAATGAAGTAGATGCTCTTTTCTTTTTTCCCAGAAACTAATGCGTGCGTGAATCTTACATTGACTTTCTTTCTGGAATCATTCAAGATTTGTGACCTTTGACTCGTGACTAAGCTTGTTGCTGGCAAGTTTGACTTCCACTTGTTGGCGACTGTTTGAAATAACTGCTTCCCATAGGAATGATAGACTGCAAATTTCAAAATCTTCTGATGCACAAAAATATTATGACAGATGAGTGAGAGGAAAGTTACCACAAGGGTATCCTTCATTCATGAAGCCCTCAGCATATTCATCAAACCATCTTTGATTCAACATCCGCCACAAATATGCTGCCTGAATCACACCACCCACCCAAGACATCCTTACTGGAGCTCTGCAGAAAGGATCAACATGAAGACCTGTGAGATTTAAGGGATCACCTACTTTCACATAATCAATTTCTTAAATTAATCAGAAACTTTAGCTTATTTCAATCTGAGACTATATTCAGAACCAACAAGCTACAGTGTTCAAAACTGAGAATTCCCACTTATAAATTCTATACAAAAGCAAGCAATCATCAATAAATATTAGCAGCATATGATGATCATATTATTGGAATTGTTTTACGTTTCCAGAAGAATAACCATAACCAGCTACTGGATTCTCATCATAAGTTAATATTATTACAAATTCAAATTGCAACAGAAATTAAAAGTCAACAATCAAGAGAGAGAAAGGGACAGAGCTAGTGTTTTAACACATGGATTCTAGTTCAGAGCCAGCTTTCATCCGACTTTTTGATTAAACTATCTACATTAGCCCATTGAACCTCATCATACTTTTTGACCTACAAAACACACTACAAGTATAACCAATACATGGGCAAATGCCCGCATGATAGCATATATGAAATTTCAGTACATAATACCTTACTGAACCCAAGCCAGTTTGAATCTCCTCTAAATGAGAAAGCCTTATTCTTCTCTTTCCACTGCCCGCAAAATACCTGCAAGTATAATCGTGATTCTATTGCGTTCATCATGTAATTACAAGGTTTTAAGGAATTGTTACATGGTAAATCAATTTTCATCCACATGCCATCTGTTCAAATAAAAATATAATAGAGAATCCTGAGACGTTAGAAAAAATGGTAACTGAATTATTAATCCAAAATTGTTGGATCAAACTAAAGCTAGCCGTTAGAGTTTGATGTTGTTATTATATATAGGAATACTATGATATTACTTTCTATATAGAATAGGTTAGGTGTCACATTTCAAAATATTTGTGGGAGTATGTATTGCCCTACCATTAATAATAAGTCTTTCTATTTTCTATCCCAACAAAATCTTGGAGAGAAAAGAAAACCCTAGAACATTGATGTACAGTTTCATTGCATGGTAAACAATATCACCATCTTTTTTCATCTTGATTTTGTTATGTTCTTTTTTTGTTGTTAACATTTTTGTTCTAATTTGTCATCAAGATTTTGGTTGGTTAGTTTCAAAGACTTTCATATTAAATTGATGAAGTGATAATGTTATCTTAGATATTGACTTCACTGTGCATGTTGAAGAATTAAACTACAACTGCTTGTCTAAAAAAATTCTTCCAATTGAAAGGAGTGGTATAGTGTTATTTACTTTTATGGAAGTGTCTATCCTAAGATCATTTCACTAGTGATACAAGCTTGTATGGTGTTCATAAAACTCTTGGAAGGATGTGAAGAGTCATATGAAAGTTTTACCTTCACATGGATTGGCAAGAATTATTTGGGTTTAGAGTAAATATTGTTTGTAACAAATCGAATATAAAACATTATTATGTTATTCATCCTACATAGGACTATCGCTATATTACTTCCTACATTGTAATATGATTGCAAAATTATTATAATAGAGTATTAACCTAATTAATTCTGCAATTGACAAAACTTCAAGAAGAACAAAAAATTAAGTCATGAGCTTGTAGACCAATCACCTCATAATCAACCCCTTGCACATAGATGTAATCGGGACAAAGAGATGAGAATGCAAGCCCAGTAATCTGCAGGCCAATGAAAGAAAAATAAAGATGTAACATGAAACCCAAATAGCATGCATGGAATTTTGGTGAAGTGTTACCAGAAAATAGGCTTTACAGGATCTCATCAAAAGGTCAAACAGAAATTACAAACTTCACATTTTGCAACTTTTCCAAAATCATATTTAGGCTTCCCAATACATTTAATGCAAAAGCTACTTAAACGCACCCAAGAACATATGCATTAACAGTCATAACCTTAGCTTGCTCCAATGAATATGTTTTACACCAAGTTGTCAACAATATCCACATCAGGTGGTACTGATCACCACTAGAAGTATCCCACTTATCATTACAACCTACACTCTTTTAAATTTACCAAAATCAGTTAGTAGTACATGATCGATAAATCAAAGTCCAGAACTATTTCAGTTTTCCTGGTTCAAATGCATGTAAATTTTTCTAAATGCATTTCCTGTTTTCCTTTTATCTTTGTTTACACTCACTAGAGACACTATCCAGCTACAGGTCATATCATCTCGATTTTCTTTCAGCTTTTTTCAGAGAGAACTAATTTCCTTTTCCCCCAAGAATGTTCGTATGGCTGATGTCAATCGTATAATACACTGGTGAAACCAAATCGCCATGTTCAAATGCCTATGGGAATATTATTAATAGTTTTTTAGTCAAAAAGATAAGAACTAGTGACTGCTTACAACAGTCTCAACTGAAAAGAGATGCATTTTTATCAACCACCTTGAGATTGGATTCCCATATTTCCTTCCATTCATAAAGTGTGTATTGGGGAGAAAGGAGATGGTGTGATGAGTGAGGCTGCAGGTTAACTAACCTCATACTTTGAACAATTTATCCATCTTGAAACTGCTGCCCATCTACATTCAAGATCAAAAACTAGTTATGTCTCATTATTCTAAAAAATCTCATCCATTTGATGCTTTATGTACGTATGCAAGAAGAATGCGAAGAAACCACAAGTGAACTTCAAGTAGGTGATTCTTCTAGAATAATCACTATTTTCTGATGCATCCTAATTATGAGAACAGATACTCCAATGACTGAGCAATCTATTATCCATAAATCACTGCTCAGAACAGTATAAACCTGCGAGGATCATATATGGTCACAGTGCGATCAGCTCCACCAACTGCAATATTACCCGTTGATGAACTGCAGACAGCATACAAAATATCGCCAACAGAACCACATATGCGACGTACGCAACCACCACTTTCTTTCATTCTCAAGTCCCAAATCGTTAACTTTATTAATTGAAAAAGAGTAACAAATGTAAATAATAAATCAGAAATAAGAGAGATACAAAAATATACAAAATTTTACCTGGCATCCTTCAGTGACAGCTAACAGAGAATTCTCTTCTCCATGATTCAAATTCTGTAAAAAGTTCAACGACGATGGATACCAGAGGCTGCATTGTATATATGTATGTAAGCATCCTTCTTTATTTACCCATTGAAGTATCTAAAGATAAACAAAGGTGATGACTAGAAAGTTGTTCCTCTTCATCTTTGTTGTTTGATAGTTATTTCTTCTTTTACTCCTTAAGATGGATTTCACTTGATTCAAATGGATTCTAAAAGAATAGTAGTTTCCTATATATATTTTTTAATTTATGGTAAAGGACATAGACCTCCCATGTAGTTTAAAAATTTTTAGAAAAATCTACCTATCTTTAAAATTTTTGAAAAAGTCCTTCTAATTTTCAGTTTTCTAAAAAAATTCTCTCCCTTAAACTTCAGTTAAAAAATAACAACGAAACACACGTAGTATAGACTTTAAACATTAACTAATCAAATGTCACTAATATGATAACCTAACTCCACTTATAAATCTAACCAAGACAAATTCTATTTGATTAAATTAATAATTAAAAATAATTATAATAAATTATTTATTTGTGTCATAATTAATTATTTCGGTTACAGTTAAGAGATTGAAAGTTGTAGTTTATATTATGTTTTGGTAGGTGTTTTAGTGTGTTTATAAGTGTTGATTAGATGATTATTACATGTTTAGGCTTAGAATTATGTTCATGTGCTTGTTTATTTATGTTTTTACGTGCTATTTGGTTTAGGGCATGATGTTGGACCTTAATCTTATATTTTTAAGATGTTTTGATGTGTTTTTTAGTGAATGAACCTAGATAAATGAAGATTGAGGGAAGTTGGAGCATGCTTGGTGTAAAAGGCAGGGTCACGGTCGTGGCAGAAGACTCCTCCCTAACATCACGATCGTGCATGGAGTGTCACAATCGTGACAAAAGGGTTTTACCCTGGGTCACGATAGTGCATAGAGAAGGTTTTTATGTTGTGTCACGATCGTGACACCCCTATCACGATCGTGGCAAACAATTGCTAGACACGGGGTTTTCCATTTGTTTTGATGTTTGGAGGGCATTTTTGGAACAATGTGATCTAGGTAAGCCCTAAACTTAACCCTAAGTCACTCATTTACTATAAATGAACATTAAGAGATCCAAAAACATCAGCCACCATCTTACTGAATTCGGGAAAAAGCAAGGAAGATCAAGAAGGGAGCATTTGGATTTCCAGCTGTTCTAGCAACTTCTAGACCAGCCCATCTCAAATTCTTTGTTAATCCTTTGTTTATTTTCTTTAATCTTGATGTATGAACTGAGTTTGAGGATGCTCTACACGTTTATTATGTTTTAATTTCAGATTAGGATTTGTTCTTGACTTATTCTGTGACTTGAACACTTTTGATTTCAATACAATGTTTTGGGTGTTGTGATATTTGTGTTTGCTTATACTTTGACAATAAATCGAGAGAGTGAGTCAAAAGTGATCTAATTAGGTAGGGTAATGAGAGTTAACCACCTAATAAGTCACACAAATATCAAATTGATAATTATACAAAGAGAGATTTTGAGTGAAAACTTGATTATCCGAAAGATTGCTTAAGAACTAGTTGAAAACGTTAGGCTGTTTTTGTTTATTGAGAGATTGCAAATCTGAAATTTCGTAATCAATTAGGGATAATTAATTGGGGTTAAATGATTAGGTCTTGAGAAAGAATAATCGAACCTTTTGGAAATCTAAGATCGACAAAAAATTGAATCAAAAGTGGTTAAAGATGCAGAATAACGATAGAATGAATCCTCGACTTTCATACTTGATCATTCTTATTTTATTGCGACAGTTCAATTATTAAGTGGTTAAGTGCTCAATTCATATGATTGTTTTAATTTCTTATCATTCACTTTCATTTAAATCATTTCTCACAATCTTAAACAAAGTTAGGTTCATTTAGTTTTAGCTAATTACTCGTGGGATGATACCTTAATTACTATAAGTTTACGATCCGTATACTTGCGAATATTGAGGGGTTTTCAACAAATTTTTGGCATTGTAGTCGGGGAATTAGTTTAAGACTAGTTGAATTCCTTTGTTCTAAGGAATTTCTTTTTCGTCTTACTTGTGTCTGTACGACCGCAGGAACACAAGAGTTACTCGGAGTTCAAGGAAGGTTGCAGAAACTCTAGCACTTGATATCATGAAATTAGAACAAGCAATTCGAAGAGTGAGACGCCAAGAAGAGACCAAAAGAACAATGGCAGAGGAATATAATCAAGAAAACCAGCAACAAACCCGGATGGATTTCATAAAACCAGGGTTCAATGTTGCACATTAAGGCATCACTCGACCACCGGTGCAAACAATAACATTCGAGATCAAGCTGGCTTTGTTGAACATGCTACAAACCAATGTGTAGTTTTACAGGTTAACTAATAAGGATCCTAACATCCATTTAGTAAATTTTGTATAAATATGTGATACTTTCTAATATCATGGAATATCATAAGATGCTATTAGGATGAGACTCTTTATCTTTACATTAAGTGATAGAGCCAAAGTATGACATAACTCCTTAAACTTGACAAACATCACAACATGAGAGTAACTGGTACGTGAGTTTTTAGATAAGTACTTCCCTCTGACAAAGGCAACAAGGTTGATAAAAAATATTACAAATTTCCAGCAAAGTGATAGGTAGTCACTTTATGAAGCGTGCGAACATTATAAGAATTTGCAGAGGAGATGTCCTCACTATAACTTACCTAAAGAATTCCTACTGCAAACTTTTTATAATGGAATTAATCCAACTACAAGGGGCACCATTGATGCAGCATCTCTAACAAGAAAAATAGTTGAGGAAGCGGAGGAATTGTTAGAAGAGATGGCGAACAATAGTTGTCTTTAGACATCAGATAGAAGTAGACAACAAACATACTTCCGCGATCAAAAGGGAGTCATTGCTGTTGATTCAATTACAGAGATGCAGGCAAAAATTGACAGTTTAACCCAACCACTCAATAGCATGAGAGCCTGTTCATCAGCTCCAATTAAAGCAATTCATCGTACGTATGAATGATGTGGACAAGACAACAACGATACCATTGATTACTTCTTGATGCAAAACAGTGAAACGGAGCAACTCAACTATATGAGAGCACAATTTGGTCAAGGAGGAGGAAATAATCCTTATTCTAACACCTATAATCCTAGGTGAAGAAACTACTCAAAATTTTCTTGATCGAACAATGCAGGAAGTCAATTTCGAAATCAAGGGTCACTTGGATTCTTGAACAAGCTCGTGAACATGGATAATGCTCATACGAGGCTGGAAGAGAAGTTCAAACAAGTCATTAAAAATCATGCCGCTTCCATTCATAATTTGGAGGTCCAAATGAGTCAACTGACAAATGCATTGTCTACAAGAAGTGTGAGGAGTCTCTCGAGTAACATTGAAGCAAACCCAATGGAGCAACTCAAATCAATCACACTCACAAGTGGGGAAGAACTGGAGCAACCAACAAATAAAAGATTTGGAACCCACCTAAAAGAAGACCAAGAAAAGAAGAAGAAAGATATAGACATGAGTGAGTACCCTCCTTACGTTGTCCCTTTGCCATCTCCACCTAAGATTTCACTCCCCCAACGATTAACAAAGAACAAATTGGATAGACATTTTGCAAATTTCATGGAGAAGTTAAAAACTTTGCAAATTAATCAATCTTTTGTGGAGGCATTGGAACATATGGCCAAGTACGCAAAGTTTCTTAAAGGCACATTAACAAAGAAGCATACTTGGAAAGAGGATCAAACAATCGCACTGACCGAAAGCTGTAGCTCTATTATCACCAGTCACATGCCTTCGAAGCTAAAAGATCCTGGAAACTTTACAATACCCTTTGTGGTTGGTGAGTTAGAATTTGCAAGGTATTTATGCGACTTGGGCGAAAGTATAAATCTTATGCCATCGTCGACCTTTAGGAAATTGAGGCTCGACGATGTGAAGCCAATTTTGATGCATATTCAATTGGCAAATTGATCGATAAAGAAATCATTTGGCGTGGTGGAGGATGTTATCGTAAAGGTGAACAAGTTTATTATTCCTGTGGAGTTCGTCATATTAGATTTCGAAGAGGATAAGAACTGTCCACTAATTCTTGAGTGACCCTTCATGAACACGGGGAAAACACTAATAGATGTTTATAAAGACAAATTACTTCTTCGGATTGGTGATGAACAAGTGGAGTTTAGCATGAACAAAGACTTGAAACATTAGAAAGAAAGCAGCTTTTGCATGAAAATATACATAATGGATGAGTAAATCAAAGTGCAAGAGAAAGGTTGCTTTGAAGAAGTAAGCTATAAGGAACAGGTGACAAATGAAATAGAGTTTGAGGAATATTTAGAAGTCCCTATTCAAGAAGATGAAGTGGAAGTGTGGATGATGGTTATTGCAAAAGAAGACGAGCAATTCACTTTCTTACGACACAAACTATTTGATTTCGTCGAAGATTCAAGGGATTTTATCATTCCCAATTATGTTGACAGTTTGCTATCGAGAAGGACATTACTAAAGTTACTTGGATTTCTTAATTTGATTGATCATGCCCTTTTAGCATCTCGACACATACAGCTTATCTACAAGCTATTAAACTGAAAGTGATCGAAAAGGGTGGTAGCAAGCCACTCCTAATTAATCCCGACTGAGTTTTGAAGAATGCAAGGTCAAGTTAATGACCATAAGGTAGTTAGATTGCAAATGTTGTATAGTTAAGTTTGTTTTTAATTCTAGAATTAAGTTTTTCTTTCTTTCTTTATTACACTGATTTTGATTGGTGTGAATGGCTAAACTATGTGGTGTTGAGAAAATATAAGTTAGGGAAGAAAGTTAGGAGGTTACACGAGGAAAAAATGACAAACAGGATAAAGGTATCAAAAATTACAGTGTCAAGATCGTGACATATATGTATAGGCAAAATACCTTCTGTGCACAATCATGACCTGGGTAAAATGCCCACTATCACAATTATTCACACATGGTCACGATCGTGACCCAGGTTATAACATCCACTGTCAACAATCGTGTACCCATAATCACGATCGTGATAGAGATCTCAGAACTACTAGAACAAGGAAATTTCAAGCCCTTTTTCCCATTTTACCGCTCCTTTCTCCACCCTAACCCTTATATTCATTCTTCTCCCCATTTTGCTCACATTTCACTTCTCTCTCTAGGTTTAGCCACCACCAAATCTCTCTCACTTCTCTGTACACTCATCTTAAATCTTCATTGTTCTTTTGCATCTTTCACTCAAAATCTGCCCATCGCTACCCATATTTCATATTTTACACACAATTCTTACAATCTTTGCGGTGATTCCCACAAGATTTGGTGTGATTTTCTAATTCGAAAGCTCCATGTGTGAAAACATTGGTTACTGTAAAAGGCCCACTCTATCTTAATTTGAGCTTTCCTGTAAATAGCTTCAACCTCGAATTGTACAAAAACACCGCATCTCCCATCTTGAACTCCTTGATATGAGAATCGTGTCATTTCTTCACCTTCTCCTTGTAATGATTGGCATTCTCATACGCATTGAAGCAAAACTCCTCGAGTTCATTCAGTTACAAGAGTCTTCTCTCACCCGCCTGCTTCCAATCAAATTTTAAAGCTTTCATTGCCCAATATGCTTTGTAATCGAATTACATAGGCAAATGACAAACTTTACCATAGATAGTCTAAATGAAGTCGTCCCAATTGGAGTTTTAAAGGCAGTTCGATAAGCCCATAAGGAGTCATTCAACTTTAACACCCAATCCTTTCTTGAACCATTCACTGTCTTCTCCAATATTCGTTTGAGCTCACAGTTTACGACCTCCATTTAGCCACTTGTTTGAGGGTGGTATGGAGTGCCAACACGATGGTGGACTCCATATCTTTTAAGGAGAGCATCAAAAATTTTATTACAGAAATGTGCTCCTCCATCGCTTATAATTGTCCTTGGCACTCTGAATCGGTTGAATAACCATTTAATAAATTTCTACACAACTTTTCGATCATTGTTGGAGTTGTCACAGCCTCGGCCCATTTTGATATGTAGTCCACTTCTGCTAAAATGTATGTGTTTCCCATGGAGGATGAGGAAAGACCCATGAAGTCGAGTCTCCACACATCGAAGACTTCAATTTCTAAGATGTTGGATAAGGGCATCTTATCATTTTTCGAGATGATGCCGACTTTTTGACACGTATTACACTGTGTCACGAATGCCTAAGCATCTTTAAACAGATGCGGTCAATATAATCCACATTCAAGTACTTGAATCATTGTCTTGTTCGTGTTATAATGTCCAGCATACAGAGCTTCGTGACACTGCATCAATATGCCCAACATCTCCTCCTCCAGAACACACCTTCTTATTATTCCATTAGCACGTGCTTGATATAAGATCGGATCATCCCATAAATAACAAGTACACTCGGACAAAAATCGCTCCCTCTGTTGATATGATAACTCAGAAGGGAGCTTACCGCCGGCAACAAAATTTTCTATATCAGCGAACCATGGTGTTATCATGGTGTCAAGTAACATCAGAGTTTCATCAGGTAATCGCTCATTAATATCATCACTTTGCTCAATTTCCCCTCCTTCCATATGTGATAAGTGGTCTCCTATCACATTCTCGACTCCCTTTTTTGTCTCGTATTTTGATGTCGAGTTCTTGTAGCAGTAGTATTCATCGAATAAGTCTCAGTTTTGTGTCCTTGGTGAAAAGATATTTAAGTGTGACGTGATCGATAAAAATGGTCACCTTAGAACCCAAGAGGTACAAACCTCTAGATACACTAATGCCATCACTCAGTAGATTCAAGCATACACTAACACACCAGAACAGATATAAGCATGAAGTTTGTGCCTACATCAAATGATATCACATAATCGACTACATACTTGTAGACATTTAGCACGTCTTCAGCTATAGTAGTGTCATCAAACCTACTGGCCCATCTAAACATGCATGCACTTGTGTGCTTGTATGTGTGTGAGCAAGCATGCATTTTCAAATTTTCAAATTGCTATATACAATCTAAACATTTCAACTAAGAATATCATACTCACGTATGTAAAGTTCGCAAGGGAATATCTTGATCATAAACATCTACACTTCTGCAGAAGCTACGTGCTACAGCTGCCTGGAATCAAAATAATGAAAAAGTGAAGAAAAGTTTATGTAGAAGATAAATCATCATTGTTCATGTCAAAGAAGCAAGAGCAAGCCTCAAGGAGTGAAATGATAGAATTGTTAAATATTTTCAAATTAGTGAAGCTTAGATTTGAATAGGAGGTTGAAACAGAAGTCCATCACCAGTACTCAATCAGTCACCCCATATAGAGCAACTTCTATCAGGACCAGAGATCCAATATTGAAGCTATTAAGAATAGGAAAGTCTTAGGAATCCTAATGTATCCATGATTCTAGTGATCTCCTAAATCTCCTAGGATTTCTCTTCCTT